>PVHP010000274.1:103563-170804 GCA_004024765.1 Zapus hudsonius
GAAGGAAGGAAGGAAGGAAGGAAGGAAGGAAGGAAGGAAGGAAGGAAGGAAGGAAGGAAGGAAGGAAGGAAGGAAGGAAGGAAGGAAGGAAGGAAGGAAGGAAGAAAGAAGAAAGAAAGAAAGAAAGAAAGGAAAGAAAGAAAGAAAGAAAGAAAGAAGAGATATTGCTCAGTGGTTAAAGGTGCTTTCTTGGAAAGCCTAATAGCCCAGGTTTGATTCCCCAGCACCCACATAAAGCCAGATGCACAACATGGTGCATGTGTCTGAAGTTCATTTGCAGTGGCCGGAGGCCCTGATGAGCCCATTCTCTCCCTCTCTCTGTTGTCTCTCTCTCTTTCTCTCTAATAAATAAATAAAAATAAAAATTTAAAACTTAAAAAACAAAACCCAAGCCAATAAATTAAAACTCCCAGCCTAGGTAATTATGGAGATTAAAAGAGACCATCTATGTAAAGTGCCTGTGTCACCACAGTGGAGCGGACAGTAATGGTCATGGATACAAGGCTGGCATAAATCCTTGGTGGCACTTTTTACAGGCTAGTCCGCTTGACTTCTCATGACAAACTCAGTTAGATGAAAGTCATGCTCACTTAATTCTTTGTTGTTTTCGCCTATACTATTTTATACGATCTCAGAACAAATAAAACTGACAAGCTCTTCACAATCTACAAAGCTGGTGAAATCTTCATTAGAAGAGCCAGGGGCCTCACACTGCATGCAGCCTCTGAGGAGCACCCAAGTTAAGTACTGGCTATTGGAAATAGTTCATAAAGTATAGAACAAGACAGGACAGACCCAAAGAGAAGAAAATATCCTGGCCAACGAGGTAGAATGGGAGGGCCTGAAAGGAGTGTGTTGCAGTCAGCTTTCTAGTTGCTACGCAGGAAGAACCCAAGCAAAAGTGGCTTGTGGAAGAATGGGTTTATTTGGCTTACGGACTCAAGGGGAGACTCCATCCTGGCAGGGAAAACGATGGCATGAGCAGAGGGCTGGACATCACCTCTGCCACAGCACTACAAACAGCGGCAGGAAGGTGTGCCAAATACTGGCAAGGGGAAGCTGGCTTATAACCCCATAAACCCGCCCCCAACAACACAGCTTCATCGAGGTTGTAAAACCCAAACTGCCATCAGCTGAGGATTGATCTATCAGAACACATTCATTTGTTTGTGGGGGACACCTGCATCAAACCATGACAGAGTGAAAGAGAGGAGAGTGAGGTGTGCAGTCAGTGACTCCGGGGCAGCATTTCCTCAGGTCCTATAAGGAGCATTGGCCATGCAAGATGCTTCTGGCTCATTCTGGAAATGCTGCTTTTGAGAAGACAGCCTCACTAGCTTCTTTCCATTGAGAACTTTACTGTCCAAACATATGGGTCACATTGCCATCGTGTTCCCTCTCCCCTGCTCCCACTCCACTGAGGGCCTCCTCAGTGGGGTTGTCAGTAATCACTGTAAGCTCATGAAGGTATCCATTCCTCACCCTACAGTCAATTCCTCAGAATACACCATCCTTCTTATTGGCTCTGAGAGAATTTTCACTTTCCTTCATACCTAATAGCCATAAAACACTTTGTAAACTAGCTCCCATTGTCACTCATCGAACTGAGTCTCTGGGAACACAGGCCCCTGTTTTGGGAGCCCCTGGGAATGGTGCTGGTGCACAGCCAGGCATCCTGCCTGGGGGTTGGGTGTCAGTTCTCTACAGACAGGCATCAGTGCAGAATAAGGGTAGGTGACAAAGAAGCAGATGCCTGACAGGCCGATGGACCAGGCTCATGCTGGTCTAGAGATACTATGGTCGGAAAGCAGGGCTGGATGCCCATGTGGACAGCTGTGGCAGGCTCACGGGGCAGTGCTTTTCAAGCCAGTGTTCTTGAAACACGTTCTCAGCGTGTATTGAGAGCAGAGGTCAGGATCTGAGTGTGGTGAGGAGTGGCGCACAGTCTCTGTAGCTCCCCACTCACTGACAGTGGGCATTCTGCCACAGGCTGTGTGGGTATCTCTTCCTCCCTTGCCATTCCGTGAGACTCATCAGAGAGAAGACAAGACTGCTATTAAAATCAAATGTTATCATTACGCTCCAGCTTGTAACCTCAGTGTGAAAGGACAGATTCCAGATTCCTTTGTAAAACTGTAAATGTCATGTGAACATGGAGCTCGTTATGAGTCCTGATTTGTAATGTGAGGTGAGAGATTAAACTATGGGGTTGGCTTTTCCCACACCATCCCTTCCTCATTCGAGCAGGAGCAGGCTCATTAACAAGTGCTCGAGGAAAGTATGAATACAAGAAATGATTGTTTAGAATGAGCATGTCTCCATCCTCCCAGTGGAAAACGACTCAAGATAGTAGTTTTGTTGATTGATGCTGATGTTGATCGCTTATGTATACATGGAACACATTTGATACTGACTGAACACTTGGATGGCTTCTTGGGTCCTCATCTTTCTATGACAGCTGGAAACTTCACAGCACTTCCTTCTGGCTAACCTGTTTTTGTGTTCTTCTTTTTAACAGATTGTAAAAGAGGACCCCATGTTTGTAAATATCAATAAGAAACCCAGTCTCCAGGATGCTAATGTAAGGTCTGTTGCTTCTCATGCCATCTGTCTGAGTTACCCCAAAACCTTGCCCATGGTGCCGGGTGGGGATCTGGTTGACGAAGTCAGAGGGCAGAAATGAAACTGAGAATATCTGCCCGAAAAAAACTAGCTGAAACACTTCTTGAAGCTTCAAGAATGCCGCTGAGTCTGAGTTTTAATGCCGCTACCGGCTGTGCTCACAAAGAACCCAGTCACTTGAGGTGTCTCTCAAGCATGCTGACCTTGCCATGACCCTGAATAAAATCCTTTTTCAAAGCTCTGCTGTGACAGTGGAGCCAGCCTTGGTGACAGGGCACAGGAGGCTCTTCCCACCATCACCGAGCCCATCATCAGTGAACGGGAACTGCGCATGTTCACAGACGCTTCCAGCCACCGTCTGCACCCATCTCAGCCCCAGCGACTAACACATGTCAGTCATTGCCACATCTCTATGCACACAGCTCCTTGAAGGACCCCCACCCCAAGGGCCTTTTCTCAGATGCTCATCAGAGTCTCTTGTCAAAAACCCAGACTCCAGGCTCAGCCAGTGAAGCGTGAGTTTGGATCTCCATCACCCACATAAAAGCCATGCATGGGTGTGAGCGCCTGTATTCCCAGTGTTGAGAGGGGGATACAGCCAGCCAATCTAGCAAAACTGGTTCAGTGAAAGACCCTTATCAAAAATAAGGTAGAGGGCTGGAGAGATGGCTCAGCGGTTAAGGCACTTACCTCCAGTGCCTAAGGCCGCCCCGGTTCAATTCCCCAGGACCCACATAAGCCAGACCCACAAGGTGGTAGCCCTGGTGCATTCTCTCTCTCTCTCTCTCTCTCTCTCTCTCTCTCTCTCTCTCTCTCTCTGTATCTCTCTGCTTGAAAATGAATAAATAAAATATTTTTAAAAATAAGGTAGAGTGAATGAGGAGACACCTGATGTCTACCTGCTTCCACACACACACACACACACACACACACACACACACACACACACACATACTTGCTCCCCACAAATATCCCAGACTCTAGCTGGGGATGTAACTCAGTGGTGAGAGCCCACCTAGCATTCTCAAGGTCCTGTGTTTAGTCCCCACCAACACAAAACAAACCAAAACAAAATCAAAGCTAGATTCCTGAGTCCTCCAGTGTTTTGAGATGTTGCATGGTGGGGGTGGGGGAATGAAACATGGTGGTGGGGGTGGGGGGGAGCAGGACTCAGCATTCTAGCAAACTCCATGGATGTTAGAATTGTTATACTTGATGCCCAAAGTAAAAGGGAGTATTTTTCTGTATCATCTTATGACTCCCAGGAGATGTTCTTGGCACAACTTTTTCTTCCTCCAGGAACACATTCCCACCTACACTTTTCAAGGATTTTCATGTGGTAGAGCATGCCCAGCACTGAAGACAAACACGAACTCTTAATTCATCTTTTGCTACCCCACCCACACCTGTTTCCTTCCTCACCTGTTTCCAACTTTGGTGGAAACAAATAATTATTACCTGTTCCTTCCCCAGGTCGGAATCACCACCTGGCAGTCCTTGATTTGCCCTGCCTCAATCTCTTATCCATCAATCATCAATTTGACTTTGATATCATTTCCCAAATCTACCCTTTCTTGCTCAGGACCACACCTCATTGTCTCTCATCCAGGATTCCTACTACAATAGTCTTCTACGAGTCCCTGGCCTCTTTCCAACAGTGCCCCCCTCACTCCCTCAAGGACCATTCTACGATGCTGGTCTTACCATCTCCTCCCTGCCGAAAGTCCTTAGACACTGCCATTTACCTTTGCTGTCAACTCCTCAATCTGGGGTCCTTCCTGACCACCTGCTTCCCTTCTGGTTTCTGTCCCCTGCTCTTCTGCTGGTACCTCTAATATGTGGGGATGGCAGGGTCTTGAATTCAGTCAGGACTCTATTCTGCCCTGGTTGAGAATTGAGGCACACAGGATACTGAGTCCCTCCAGGGACCCTGTTCCCAGCCTACAGGGGACTCCACATTCAGCATATTGACTCAGTATTTGCTCTTTCCTGTGTGTATTCAACAAGCATTTATAAGGCACTGGCCACATATTTATCCCATAAGTAGGCACTGAATCAAAGAGAAAATAAATCTTCAGAGAGTTCATTGCTTTGCCAGGGGTCCCTTCCTCAACTTGCTTTAATGTCCTTGTGGTGCTAGAAGGTAATTATTGATATTTACTTTTTATCTATATCTATATCTCTATATATTTGCAAGTCAAGAGAGAAGACAGACAGACATACAGAGAAAAGAATGGGCACGGCAAGGCCTCCAGCCATTGCAAACAAACTCCATCTACATGCTCCACTTTGTGCCTCTGGCTTTGCATGGGTATTGGGTAAACAAATCTGGGTCATTAGGCTTTGAAGGCAAGAGCCTTGACCTCTGAACTATCTCTCCAGTCCTGGTTACTGATATTTCAAGAATGAAATTAGACACGCCCACTACAAAAATGAATTAAAGCTTTTCCTTAAAATCACTGTTTTAAGTTAGGCCTGTTGGATTATCTGGCATAAATGATAATGAACATTTCACATGTATGTAGGATTAAAATGTTTAGAGGCAACCTTAGAAGTCTTCTGCTTATGTATCTTTACATAAAAAACAAACACTGTGGATCTAGTATACACACTATAGCTTTGTTCCATACTATTATTGTTCTAGCCCTTGAGGGCCATTGGACCAAATAGCATAGCTACCAGATTATTGAGGATTATATATAGGGTTTTCTTCATTCATTTCACTAGCATGAACCACACCTTCATACTGGTAGGTACTTGTTTGAAGCAGGGCAATTTTATTTGGTACTTCAATTATATTGAATTCCCCACTTGCTATATTTTCTTCCCTGTAATGTTTGCTAGTTTCTTAGGTTTTTTTTTCAGAGTTTTAAAAGTAATTTTAATTATTAAATAAGTAGAGCGGAAAAGAAAAAAATTGAATTTCTTGACCATCAATGTCATTAAGAAATAAATTAACTGAGAAACAGTCCAGATGGCCAAAACAAAACTATAACCTCCTTTTTATAGTGTTGTTCTGTTTTTTTTTTTTTTTTTTGTATGTCTCCAGAAGTCCTATCGCTATCCGCGTGGAAACTGCCCATCCCGCTGTGGAAAAGCCGGAAATCAAGCCTCCCCGAGTGAGGAAGCTAACAAGACAATATAGCTTGTGAGTTCTGTACCTCACAATTTTCAATTATACATAAATGCTGGCTTATCAATGCTTCTTAGCCCTCCAGACCGTTCCCAGACTGCCTTCCCCAATTCTGCTTACTTCCAGTTCAGGTCACAATGGAACCAGAACTTTCTCCCTTGAAAGCCTTACATAGTTGGCATGTGTCCCTTCAAATGCTGTGTAACACACTCCTCCCAGTAATCCAGGCTTATCACCAGATGGCTGTGTCAGGGTCTCTCACAAGACTATATTCAAGATGTCATCAAGGGCCATGGTCACATCTGAGTGCTCAGTGGCAGGTTTGCTATCAGAACTCATGTCCTTGGAAGCTGAAGAACCAAGGTTACCCTCAGTTCATAGGTATGTGGGATTCTCTGTCAGAGAAAGCACATGAGAAAAGGTAGAGAGAATGTTAGCAAGGGGAAAGCTCCAGCCCTTTATAAGCCAGACATAAAAGTGACATCCTATTATTTGCCTCATATTCTGTTCATTAGAACCACGTGCCTAGGTCCAGATCACACTCCAGAGCAGGCAGTGTGTGATCACCAGAGGCCATAGCTGAAGCTGCCCCTCCCCCACAGCATGACAGCGGAGTGATAATACCACCATCAGTGAGCAGAACCCAAGCTAAGTATATGTGAGACCAGTGGAAGGAGCCATTTCCCACCAGGACCTGTCCAGTTCTCTTCAGGTTAACATACCAAAAGTCTCTTGGTTACAGTGCGAACTAGGTTGTTCTAGAAAGAGTCAGGGATTCGCAAAGTGGCTTTAACAGTTCTCATCCAAAGACTCATAATGTATTGGATGCAAAATCAGTTGCAAATAATTAGGAAGATGGGAGTGCTATTAGTCAAAGTTTTAGTACTGGTAACAGTGGGGGCGCCTGTCTCTTGACCTTGGTCATAGCCTAGGCATATGCCCGGATGTGTCATTGTTGAGCGAGCTGCAGAGAGATCTTGGGACTGTGGAAAACACGACGGCTCAGGGGTTGGAAAGGTTTCTGTCGAAGCTCTGCCTCTGATGTCTTGGGAAATTTACTCTTTGAGTGCTTCCTTCCTGCCTTCTTTCCTCATTCCCTTCCTCCTTTCTTTCTTCCTCCCTTCCTTATTATGGAGATATAATTTAAGGCCTCATGAATGCTAGGCAAGTGCTCCAACCACTGAACTACATCCCCAGCACATTTTCTTTGTTTGGAGTCAGGTTCTACTTAAGTTGCCTAAGCAGACCTTGAACTTGTGATTCTATCTCAGCCTTCTGAGTAGCTGGGATTACAGCCTGTGCCACCAGACCTGGCTCCAAGTGCTTTTTCTTCATCTATAAATAGCTTGGGCCAATACCCACCCCACAAGGAGTTTGCGGAGGGTTAACATGGGTCCATGTAGACAAAGTCCTTAGCAGGGTTCTGGTTAAAGTCCAAGAAGAGGCCTGAGGATGCTATGAGTCGGGGAGTGCAGTGCTAAAGGCAGCTCTCTCAGACCTGCCATTGGCCCATGTGGAACAGAAAGGGGCCTGCTTAGGGGCAGGTACACGCCACCTCCTACGTCTCTTAGAGACTTCTGGGCATATGGCAGTATATTTCCTAGGGGAGCCAGAATGGACAGGGCTCAAATAAACAATAATCCTAATGAACTCTTGGGAACACATTTTGCCTATCCACGGACAAAGCTGACAGGATTTGCCTTTCCTTTTACATTCGTCATTCAAAATCTTATTATCACCCACTTGGGAGAGGTAATCGTGTTCGCAATAATGACTGGTCACAGGCGGCCTGGAAGGAAAGACCATTTTAGACCATCACCAAACTGGCCCTTTTAGAAAATCCTGTCTCAGGCCTCTAACTTAAATATGTATTTTCTAAGCTGTCCCCAAAATATGCTGTTTTGAAACTCAAAGAATGGTAGCATTTTCCACTAGAAAACAGCAAGATGAAAGAACGGGATTTTCCCATCTTAAGGTTTTGTCCTAGGAATATGGTCCTTGATGTTTGTCATTGGGCATCACTCCTTTGCTCCTCTGTCACTCCTAGGTAGTGATTAAGCTGACGGACATGTTGTCAAGGAGCACAAGTGAGGAACTCGGCTTTCCACTTCTCTGGAGCTGTGTTCTGCGTGGCTGTGCTGAGATATAGATGTGTACGCTGTTATAGTATTAGAATTCCCAGACCAGGTTATGACTGGTAGGATTTCATTTGCTCTACTGAGATCATTGTGACACCCCGGGCTCTGAATAACTTGTCAAGCCACTGCTTAAAGGAGATCAACAAAACCACCTGCCATGGTCTTTCCTGGCAATTCCACATTAAGGACAAGTATGGCGGAGAGGAGAAAGGAGGAAGAGAGGAGCTCTGCAGTGTGTGAGGCAGCTGAAAACACCATTCTTACACTGATAGCCAACTGTTTAGAAAACGGTGAGCATGTCAAATGCGGTGACCACACCTGAAGCCCTATTTGCTCAGGTGGCTGGGTCAGGACCCAGGAGTTCAAGGCCAGCCTGGGCACGAGGTGAGATCCATCTCAGAATGAAGAAGAGAAAGAAAATGGCAAACTGTATTCTCTTTTTTCCCCCCAAATATAACTTTAGTGTTTAGTTAAAAGACACAATGAAAAAGTCTTTTAAAATTCAGTAGGCAAGAGAAAAAGTTACTAATGCTCCCAGAGCCATGACACCGAACATAACCGGAAGGGGCTGTTACTGTAACTCAGGGGTATTTGCTTAGCATACATGTTCATCCTTGCCCACAAACCAACCAAAAAGCTGGGCTTGTTGGCACATGTCTACAGTCCCAGCCCTGAGAAGGCTGAGGCAGGAGGATTGAGAGTTCATGGCCAGCCTGGGCTAAGAGTGAGTTTGAGGTCAGCCTAAGCTACATAGTAAGATCTTGTCTCAAAAAGTAAAGCAAAGATAAGCATACAACCCAGTGTTCAAGCTGATGGTGACCATTACTTTAGACATGTTTCTATGCATACATGTTGTTTAAAAATACATTTCTGTCTTGTGTTTGGTTTTGAGACAGGTTCTCATGTAGCCCTGGCTGGTTTTAAATTTATTAAGTACCTGAGGATGGCCTTGAACTTACGATCCTCCTACATTAGCCTCTGGAATTATAAGAATTCACCACCGTGCCTGGTGAAAAGTAATAACAATTTCAAGGCAAAGGTCTTTTCTACATAAAATTTTACTTATTAAAATGTTTTATGAAAAGACTTTTGGTTAAGAGGGCAGCATAGTAGCCATGCCGAAGCAGCTCAGGGGAGGGAGGGGAGGAGAGAGGCAGAAAAACAAATCTACAAAAGAGGATTCTCCACCCATACCAGCCTGCAAAGTCAACAAACCTGAAGGAGCTGTTCACCCCAGACTGGCAGCAAGAACCATGGACAAGCCGGGCGTGGTGGTGCACGCCTTTAATCCCAGCACTCGGGAGGCAGAGGTAGGAGGATCGCCATGAGTTTGAGGCCACCCTGAGACTACAGAGTGAATTCCAGGTCAGCCTGGACTAGAGCGAGACCCTACCTCAAAAGACAAACAAACAAACAAAAAGAACCATGGACAACCCATTTCTACCAACAAGACCAGAACCGATAGCTGACTCCCTGGCAGGAGATGAACTACCACTAACACACCATCTAGGGCCCAGGTGAAACCACAGAGGAAGTGGTGAGATGAGCAAGAGTGCTGCCCCCACAGCAAGGCTGACAACCTGCGCCAGGGTGGTGGAGACAGACAATGAGGATCCTCAAAACACACCAAAGCAGAAATCCAGAGGCCGCTAAGAACTTAACACTAAATCAGACTTAAAGCTCACCCACCATGGTTCAGGGAACTTTGAGGAAGAGGGGGATGGAAAGATCGTAAGAGCCATGGTGGGAGGAATATCCTGAGGAATTGCCCCCTCCCACACTAACTGTTTGCTGCTAACACAACTCATTGCCTCAATCCCATGGAGCATTCCAGCAATCCCACTGGGGAGGGCCCTCAGTGGAATGAGGGCAGGGAGGGAAATGGTGGTCCCAACACACGATTTGCACATACAGAGTTTCTATGTATTAAAAAAAAAGTTTAAGACAGCCAGGCGTGGTGGCACACGCATTTAATCCCAGCACTCGGGAGGCAGAGGTAGGAGGATCGCCATGAGTTCAAGGCCACTCTGAGACTACATAGTGAATTCCAGGTCAGCCTGGACTAGAGCGAGACCCTACCTTGAAAAGCCAAAAAAAAAAAAATTTAAAATAATTAAGAAGAAAATGTTTTATGAATTTAACATGAATTTATCTCAGAAGTTGTGTTAAAATTGGAGGACTTACTAAAGACGAGCTGTGTTTTTTAATGGCTTTTTATGTAAAAGTAAATAGCAACTCTGCTTGTAAGGTTAAAGTGTTTGCAAATGGGGTAAATAGATCTTCAATCCACTCTACTTAAACTAGCTGATTTCTAGAAATAAGAATAAGCCTTTAATCCAACTCATCCACTTCACAAGCCATGTGACTTTCAGCAAGTCATTTTACCATCAGCCACTGAACATCACACTTGAATCTCTGAAGAATGGAAATCACGGGCTGGAGAGATGGCTTGCTTGCAAAGCCTGATGGCCTGAGTTTGATTCCCCAGTTCCCACGTCAAGCCAGATGCTCAAATTGGCACATGTATCTGGAGTTCATTTGCAATGGCAGAAGGCCTTCCTACTCACACTCTGCCTCTTCCTGTCTCTTTCTCTCAAATACAAAAAAAGGATGGAGATTATGATATAAAGCTACTGAGAAAATTAAATGAGCAAGTGCAAGTGTGACTGTGTGACCCAGCTCATCATGGGGACGCAAACTTGTGTCCTATGAGGCCCACTGCTGTGCCCATGCATCATAGGTCTTACAGCCACTATCTTTGGCTCAGGTATCATTTCCTAAAACAACCCCTGAACTGAAGTGGTTCCAGAAACTCCACAGGGAGACACTTAGGGGCGGTATGGCAGGTGTGCCCAAGACCATCTTCAAGGGTGCTGGCTCACTAGAAGGACCCCTAGAACTCAGAATTGCTATCTTCATGGCTATGCTTGGTTACGGCAAAGAACCTGGGTTGATATCAGCAAAGGGAAGAGGTGCGGAGGGTCGACTCTAGGAGAAAACAGCCAAGTGCTTCCATTGTCCTGGGATTCCTTCTCTCAGCAATACCATGTGACAGTGTTCATGATGCATGGCTAGCCGGGGATGCTCACTGGACCAATAAATGCTGTGATGTCTAGGGCTTTAGTTAGGGATTAGTCACTGAGGCATGGAGCTCCCCAGCTCCTCCCCATAGCTCAGCCTGATAGATGAGCATAACCCCAAACCCTGGGTGTCCAGAAACATGTATCTTGCCATAAATTACATTAATAGCACCAATTATCTGCCATGACCCAAGGTCTCAGCTGCATGAAGACACTCTTAACACACAGGATGCTCCAGGAGCCCAGAGTGTTTCTCCCGGGAACTCAGCAGTGATCCCTTAAGTGCACAGGCAGCCCTCTGGTTGGCATTAGGAGTGGGGACACATCTGTATTTCTGTGGGTTTGAGAAGACAGTGCCCATACTAAGATCAGATCAGCAGTGGTACCGCTCTGGAGCTGTGCCAGGATGACCAGGCCAGAGGGATTTCCAACGTCAGCATTCCATGTGGGCAGTCATATCATATCCCATGAGCATATCCCAAATGAAAGTCCTGGAGATCAACCCACAGTGCCAGAGCAGATTTCTTCCTACGATGACTTTCTGTCTAGTATCATTTTCTTCCTGCATCACTTCTATCTAGCAGAGAGGTTCTAAGGCCAGAAATACTTGGGTCCAAAACAAACTGGTCCAGCTTCCCTGTAACCAAGGGAAAGTTGTTCTTAGGTCAGAAAAGGGGTCATTGCATCCTGGGCTCAGAGCAGTGTTTTCCTATAAGTCTTGCATTTCCTTGTTGGAGGGGACAGTCCAAAGGAGCTGAACGTGGGGAGTCAAACTGGTATGTGCATATCTGTGTTTATGGTGGCTTTATTCACTGAGCTAAAAGGTAGGAGCAACCCATGTGTCCATCAACAGATAAATGAATGAGAAAATGTAGTACATCCGTGCAGTGGCGTATTTTTCACCACAAAAAGGAAAGGGAGCCGGGCGTGGTGGCGCATGCCTTTAATCCCAGCACTCAGGAGGCAGAGGTAGGAGGATCGCCTTGAGTTCAAGGACACCCTGAGACTACAGAGTGAATTCCAGGTCAGCCTGGGCTAGAGTGAGACTCTACCTCGAAAAACCAAAAAAAAAAAAAAAAAAGGAAAGGGATTTTGACATGTGCCACAACATGGTTGGACTTTGAAAACATCACGGTGAGTGAAATACCACGGAGAACATGTGCCAATTCCACTTCTAATGGGGCGTCTAGATGACAAAAATTCATCAGAGGAGAAGAGATGAGATGCTACTAGACAGTGTGGGGGGTGAACCATGGGGTTATCATTTAATAACCATACAGAATTTCTGTTAGAGTTGATGAAAGGGTTTGGAGATAGAGGGGATGGTTATGTAACTTGGGGACTATATGTAATACCATAGCATTGTTCATTTATAAATGGTTAAAATGAGACTCATCATGATATTCATTCATATATATGTATACATGTATGTATATTTGTTTTGTTTTTTCAAGGTAGTATCTCAATCTACTGTAGCCCAGGCTGGCCTCAAACTCACAGTGATCCTCCTACCTCTGCTTCCTGAGTGCTGGGATTAGAGGCATGCACCACCATGCCTGGCTATATGTCTTTTTAAAAATATATATTTCTATTTGTTTATTTGCGAGCAGAGAGAGAGGGAGGGGGAGGGAGAGAGAGAATGGGTACTCCAGGGCCTCTAGTCAGTGGAAATGAACTCTAGATACATGCACCACTTTGTGCATTGCATCTGGCTTTACGTGGGTACTGGGGAATTGAACCCAGGTCATTAGGCTTTTCAGGCAAGAGCCTTAACTGCTGAGCCATCTCTCCAGTCCATCCATATATATCTAATACACACACACACATGGATCCTGGCAATTGACAGAAAATTCAACCCAAATTTGTTTTGGTAAAGGATGGTGTGTTGTCTCCTGTAAGAGGAACATCTGGTGGACATGTGTTTGGGCAGCCCCACCCCCCTCCTCGGACCTCCCCAGCCTTCCCGCACTCCTCACAGGCTGTGTATTATTGTAATGAGCAGAGCTTCATGTGTTTAGTAACCGCAGTGATGAAGACGACCTCCCCCCAGACCTGGCTGAAGCCGTGGGAGCCACCACAGCCACGACCACGAACACCACAATGGCCACCACTCAAGTCTCAGTGCCACTGACATCTCCCAAGATCCCGAAAGTCAGCTCGCCTCAGAAGTCAGAAGGCAAGGGCCAGCTGTCCCCAGGGGTCAAGGTATGAGAAAGAGCCCAAAGAGTAATGTCCATTTAGTGAGTGACATCGGGTGTGCGCGTTTGAATTTTACACAATTAATTGTATATATGCATTAAAAATAGCAAAACCCATTTAAAGTAATGTGAGTACTAATAACTATTAAGGTTGGTTCTAAGAATAAAGAGTGATAATTGTTTAGAGTAGCAAAATTTTATCCTATAAAATGTTATCATAGTGTACCCTGACTCCAAAATATTGATGAGAGACATGCTATGATACAAGACAGTGTACACTGGACTTTAGGAACAGTTGAAGGGATTTTTGAGGACAATTTTGATTTAAAATATCATCTTAATTGCTGGGTGTGGTGGTGCACGCCTTAAATCCCAGCACTCGGGAGGCAGAGGTAGGAGGATCACCGTGAGTTCAAGGCCACCCTGAGACTACATAGTGAATTCCAGGTCAGCTTGGACTGGAGCGAGACCCTACCTCAAAAAAAAAATCATCTTACATAAGTTATTACTCTACTCCTGAGATTAAAAGGGACACTAGGGATATAGCTCAGTTGGTAGAACCTAGCATGCAAGAATCCCTGGGTTTAATCCCCAGCCCCTCATAACACCTATAATCCCAGCACTTGAGGGGTGGAGGCAAGAAATCAGGAATTAAAGGTTATCCTCAGCCAAAGAGAGTGCTTGAGGCTAGCCTGGGCTACATGAGACCCTGACTCAATAAAAAATTAAGATAGGGTTAGAGAGATATCTCAGTGGTCAAGGCCTAACAATCTGGGTTCTATTTTTTCAGCACCCATGGAAAGCCCAATGCACAAAGGGACAAAGTGGCACATGCATCTGGAGTTTGCAGTGGCTAGGGGCCCTGAGACATCCATATTCATTCATTCATTCTCTCTCTCTGATTGTAAATAAATGAATAACAATATTTTTTAAAATTAAGATAGAAAGAGAGAAGCAGCTCCCTCTCCCTGACTCTGTAATGGGAACTCTGAAGGCATAAAACCAGAAGTGTCTCCATGCCATGTTTCATACAGAATGAATTGTGTTAAATAGTTTTAAAATGGAAAAACTACTCAGGAAATCACCAGAAATGTGAATGACAGTGACAGTCATTTCTTTTGATTTTTCTCTGAGTGGCTCTGTTAATGGTCACTCTTTGCCACCTGGTCCAAACACAGTGGAACCTAATTGCTGTCAAAGGTGGCTTTGGTCTATGCAGGGGGCAGGTCCCCCAGAGGCAAGTCCAGAGCCCTAGCCTGTTCCCTACTTCTCTATTCACATTCCTTGCCCAGAAAGTGCAGTCCCTTCCAAGGTCCTTCTTCCCCCAAGTCCCAGGTTCCTCCTCCTCCACATGGGGAGCTCTGTTCCTCTGCTCAGGACAGGGGCAGTATCAGGTCCATCGATGGTCCCAGGCTTATGCACAGAGATTCCAGAGGCTGCTGCAGCTTCGGGGACCACAGTTCCTAGCACCATCAAAATAGCAATGGTCCAAACCCACATTCTGCATGAACAATGCCTGTCTTTCCTGGGGTCCTTTCCCAAGTATCTGGAATAAATCCTCAACTATGGCTGGACCCCTTAGCCAGTGACTCGCCCAAACCAAGACTCTCTACAGTTTTACACATCCCCTCTTGATATCTTTCTTTTATCTTATTTCTGAGACACAGTCTTGTTATATAGTCTTTATTACTCTGGCACTCACTATGCAGCCCAGGTCAGCCTGGGACTCAAAGTGATCCTCCTGCCTCATCCCAAGTGCTAGGATTACAGGCATAGGTTTACACACCCACTCTAGCTCCTGGAATCAAGTCAGGTTCCCCTCTGCTGTGGAGAATTCTCTTAGAGTTTTATCTCAAACGAGGACACAGGCTCCTATCACAGATCGCACAGCTGGTTAAAAACCAACCCTAAATATTTCCAAATAGAGGGGAGTCCAAGAGACCCATTCTCCCAACAGCTCCAGGGCTCCCTCTCCTGGACATCTCTTTCCTTAGGCCCTGCTTCTATCAAATTGACTAGCTCCAGGTTTTTCTTCCTGCAATTAGAGTCCATCCATATGGCTAATACCCTGAGCAAGAGGGCCAAATGTTGACCAGATCCAAGGATCTGTCTTTAGAGGTTCCACCCACCCTCCTGGAGCCAGTATCTTCCTCGTTGCTGAGCTGATCATTTGAGCTCCTGCAGGCCAGCTGAGACTCCCAGGAGAAACAAAGCCATTGCTCTCTTTATCTAGTCAAAGGACTCTTGAAAGCATTTCCCAGTCAGAGGACACTCAAAGCACTTAAGAAAAGTGCTTTTCCGTTTTAAAAAGAACAGATTTCCCTGCCCCTTGCCCTACTTCTACCCATAAAGATTTCAAGAAAAAAGTCGGGGTTCCATGTGGATATTTTGTAGACTGCTAAGGGAAGGGCTTGTGGGGGGGGGTGTGGATGGCACTCTGAGGAGCTCAGTGTTAGAAAGGTGGGTGCTCCTGCCTTTTTTGGTTATCTCCATTGTCCGCCTAGAGCATCGCTAAACAGATACTTCTGCATGCTTCGCAGAGCCCCTCGGACCATGGAGGCAACTTCACCTTGGGACCAGGTGACCTGCTGATGGACTTCACAGAAGCCACTCCTCTGGTAAACTTCCTATTTTTCTAAAAGCAGAAAAGCCGCTGACCATAAACCTGGCTCAAAGTGGGACCCTGGAGAGGTGGGCGTTGCTGTGGGGAGGGCTTCCAGCTATCCAGAGATTCTGGGTCTGCTCTCTTGAGGTCAGACATCATTGGTCCCCCACCTCTTGGAGCCCTTGAGGGAGGGGTGCTGGCCACACCTACCTGCTACTTCTCAAGTGTGTAGGGCTCCTCTGTGCTTGGGTCTTGGCTTCCTGGCTTCCTGGGCTGTGCCCTGCATGCCCACCCCTCTCTCGCTGCTGCTTCTAGCAATCTGTCTTGGTCTGAAACACCGGCTTGACGCCATTCCCTGGCTTTCCATGGTCCATCCTCTGAATACAGGTCTCCCCTTAGGCACAGTGGCTCTTGCAGGTAAGAAGCCCCTTTGTAGAGGACAGAGCACTAAATCATCCAGAGTCAGGAAGGCAGGTTCTCTGCTCCACACCCCCACTTTTGATATATAGGGTCCCATGTAGCTGAGACTGGCTTTGATCTTCTGATCCTCCTGCCTCTACCTCCAGAGTGCTGGGATTATAAATTTGCACTATAATGCCCACTCCATATGGTGCTGGGGACTAAACCCAGGGCCTCATGCATGCTAGCCAAGTACTCTACCAACTGAACTACATCCCCAGCCTTGTAACTGAATAGGTATTACTCCATCTTCTGTAAAGCAAGGGTGTCAATGGAATGTTATAAGGAGAAAGACAGAGAAGGACAAAGAGAGAGAACTTTGAGAGTAGAAAACACCAATATGTATAGAGTATTATCACTTTTATGAGATGACTCAAGCCAAGTGCAGACTAATATGTGAGTGTAGTTGAGCACAAATCCTGTTCCATTGGGGCGGCAGCATAAATCACACTTGGGCTGTGAATCAAATGTGAGCAAAGTCAGAACTGATCTCTTGGAGCTAGTGGGTGGTCACAGTGGGCTAGCTCTAGGGTGGAGAGGCAGCTCCAGGCTGGAAGGGCAGTCAGGTTGATAGATGGTCAGGAACCACATGAGATCCATGTAGGAGACTCTCCAGGAGAGAACGGAGGTGGGACTCACTCAGTGTCAACTTGCTGAGCAGGTAGCAGGGATATGCCTCCAGGAGGCTGTCAGGAGAGGACAGCTAGTCACCAGGCTTAGGGAATGATCACTGCTGCTCCAGGTGCTATGCCAGGAAATCATTTCTATCATGGTCCTTCTCTTCTGAGAGAGCTAGTCATCATCTTTTGGTGAGCAGCTGAGAGCTGCCAGGGAAGACCCTGCTCTGGGAACAGTCAGAATAAAGGTTATAGTTACTTGTGGCCTTACTGTTAGACAGGTTGCCGAGAGGAATGGGCCCTCCCCCGCCCCTGCCTTTCCCACAGAGGAATCAGAAATGGAAAGATTCTTGACATCACTTTATCAACCCTTTGAACAGATGGGCAAATCACAAGGGGCCAAGCTGGGGCTGGAACCCTGGTTCCCAGCTCCTCTGTGCTAGATGCATCAGATAGGCCAAATCAGGCCTTCTCTTTTGGAAACTTGCTACACCTGGGAGATTGCTACATTTAAAGCATTCCCCGGGATACAGATATAGAACAGAGGTGCTTGGAAGAAAGACAGGGATTTATGTCAGGAGTCAGGAGCTATAGGATCTCCCAGCTGAGACTCCCCACCCAGGAAGGCCTTATGGGCAGTGCAGTCCCAAGCAGTATCTTTAGAACATGCTGTCCAGCTGGAGGGCAGCACCCAGGAGCACCTAGGGTGCAACCTGCACACCTGTAAAGGCAAATGGAAAAAATGGTAAGCTCTGAGGACCAGGTGGAGGAAAGCATGCCTAGCGGGAATTAGGAGTCAGTAAGGGAATATTAGTTAGACTTGTGGATACTTCAAATGCTATCCAAATATCCTTCAGTAGGGGCCCTAAGAGTCCAAATGAGCTGCTACTGCAATGAGACCCAACATCTAACCCTGGCTGAGGACACTGGGGAAAGGAAAGCTTACAATGGCTGGGTTTGACAGTATGAATAAGAATTTGCCTGGTTTTTTTTATAAAAAATGGTCTGAACTGGATGTGATGGCTCATACTGAAATCACTGCTTGGAAATAAATTAATTAATTAAAATGAAAAATAAAAGAATCCTAGGGAGGAAGCGGGGCTTGGAGGTCTGCTTTTGTCTCTGTCTGATCCCGTGTTCTCCTCTTCCTAGTGTGCAGTAGCCTTCCCACCTTGCAACTGGACAGCCAAGGGACTATCTTGGCATCTTGGGGCTGAGAAACTTATTCCCAGGTGGGCTCCCAGGTGCCTCTGTATCACTTAAGTGTGCTCACCTCTGCAGGGGGCTGTGAGGCAAAGCAGACCCTGACTGGCTTTTGCCCAGGTCTTCCTCAAACCTAGCCTGTCAGTGGGAACAGAGCCTCTCCTATTCAGGTGGAGAAACCAAAGCTCAGACAGGGCAAAAACCTTTGATCCGGATCACACAGGAGGTCTATGTCAGGGTCAGAACTAGAACCCAGGGCCTCACTGGACTGATGAGCCAGGATGTGTCTGTCTCCTCTACTTATTTATCCTTCTAAGAAGTTGTCAAGTTCCCTGGCCTCAGCTCTGCCTCCAAAGCCCAGGTATGGTAGTTGTTCTGGAATTGTCCCCAAGCTTCAGCCTAGGTTTTAGGTCCCAAAGCTGCCCTAAGAGGTATGAGATTGGAGGGGCACAGGGTTGTGGTCTAAGAGACTCAGCCCAGAAGAGGCATGCTTCTTCAGCTGCCAGCCCTGTGCCCTTAGCCCCTGCCTACTCTCTCATTGACATTTCCCTTCAAAGTTGGACACAACACTTTACCAGGCAAGAGCATCAAAACTTTTGGGTGACACTCATCACACAGACCTACTTTCCATGGTGATTCTTTTTCTGAAGTTACCTCCCTAGCTCAGAGCCTCTGTCCAGCACTCTTGCTCCTGGCTAAGACTCTTACAGCACCCATAGTCTTCAGGCCACTGCTGAAAGACAAGGAACTAAAAAGAGAAAAGGACTAGATAATCCGGCTTTCATTCAGGAATGTTCCATGGAGATCACGAGACCCAGTGTCACCTTGTAGCTCTCCATCCCATAGTCCAGTCTCTATGGAGTGGATTTCAAAGTAGCCTGGTCCAAGGAAAGCCCAAAGGTTCCATCTTGAATTGGCATCTCTCAAAAAAAAAAAAATTCCAAATCAAATCAATACCTCTGGCGTGTGTCTTAAATCTCGTTTCTCCTTCATTCTCTTGCATCTTGCCCTTCCTAAGGACTCTCATATTCTCAAATACCACAGAAAGTCTTTTTAACCTCATTCATGCAGATTCATCCTCCATTCTTCCCCCAACCCTCTCCTTTCGAATCCCAGTTTAGCAACCTGTGAGCTCACAGCCTTCCCAGCTCTATGCCTGCCCATCCTGAGCTCATGTAGCTTTGCATTTAATAACCACAGTAGAGTTTCTGCCTGGGAGGAGGGGAAGGGGTGGGAAGCTAGAAACAAGTGGGTACAGAGTGAGCTGGGTGGGAGGTACATTTACACGTGGGTAATGTGGACTCCTAGAACTCAGAGCATGACTTTACTCCAGGTCTGCCAGCCAGCCTCCATTTCCATGGTAACAGACCATCAATACCTGTGCCCTCTGGGTTCTTCACTCTTGCTTTAGGGCCTGACCCTCTCTGAGCTGTACTTCGAAAACCACTCACTCTCCTGGGCTGCAAAGCAGAACCAGTCTCTTCTGCCAGATGGCATGTTAGTGAAGAGGGCTCACATCTGAGGAACATGAGGCTAGCCAGAGGCATCTGAGGAACATGAGGCTAGCCAGAGGAAGGCTGTGTGGGGCATAGAATCAGAATCAGAAGTGGATCCCTTTCAACAAGATTCTTCCAGGTGGGCTCAGGAGAAACCCAGATGCCCCTCTTTCTCCCTGTGGCTTCATCTGTGCTCCCCTGGAACAGAGATATGGGAAAGGTCGTCTGTTTTGTACATGGTATCATAATTTGTGGACACTAAGATACTCTGCTTCTTTTGCGGATCTTTTGGTTGGGTGTAAGTCTCAAAGTGTGAATCTTCAACTTGTGGACATTGATCTGTCCTGGGGCCATTCTGGCCTTCCCAGCTCCACTTGATCAGGGGCTCTGGTCCTCACTGCTGTTTAATCCCTGTTCCCAGCCTCTGCCCATGGAAAAGCGGCTCCTATGGACCCCTTTGCTCAGCACCCACTAAAGTCTACTCTTCCCTCTGCCTGATTTCCTCTTCCATCCTCTAACTAGGAAGGCCTTTTCTGATCCAGATGAAGAAACGATACACGTTTCCATCATGGTTTATCCATGCCTGGAATCTTTCCATTCCCCTAGTCAGATGCTACAACTCAAAAGCCAAGCATGTGTGCAAGAAAAGCCCCAAACAGAAAAGGAAATACCAGCCGGAAAAAAAAAATAGCTATTTCCAAGTCGTATCCAGTTATATGTATTATCTTATTTCCTTTTCATTTACAAAGAGTCAAGGGTGTGGACTAACTGCAAGTCCAGGGATGGTCTTTTGCTGAAATGCACTCAGATGCTTCTTTGGAAAGGTCAGAAATACTTGAGCAATGATCAACATTTACCATGGGAACCCAGCGCTGGGCAAAACCTTGAGTCATTCCTGATAATCTTCAGTCCACAGTCTGGCCTCTAGGCAATATGACCATGTTTCTTGGCCATTCGCACCAGATTTTACTTCCCTCAAAAAGCATACCTTGAGCGTCTGTTGCTATGAGCAGGAACAAAGGCCCAGTGGCCAGGGACTGTGTTGGGACTGGTGTTGGAGAGTCTGGTGGGAGCCAGCCTCCTACGGGCTGGGTGTACCATTTTAGGAAGTAGGATTTCTTCTAAGGACCAAAGAGAACCATGGGGAGACTTTCTGGAAACTGGTAGACCTTGACTAGAGCTGAGTAATGAGGATTCGTGCATCACTGAAGAAAGGATAATGGACAAGAGCATCTAGAAGCCAGGATTCCCACCTTGCGAAATGCAATTTCTGCATCTCCCACACGTGAACGTGACACAATGTGCCTGCCGCTGTGAGATCGTGTTTGTGAAAGGCCCCTGGTAGCTATCCAGCTCTATGATTATCATGATCGATTTTGAGAAGGAAAAGAGGCCTGTTGCTTCCTTCTTCATTCGTCAATAGTATTTACCTTCAGGCTGTATTTTATTCCCGGCAGTGGGTGATACCCAGCCTTTCTGGAGCTAAAAGGACGCATGCATTTGTTTTCTGCAGTGAGTGGCCCTCCCTGAAGCCCACACTAACCCTTAAACAATCCTCTGTTCACCATCCTCATCCTCGCAAGCTTGTGGACCTCTGCTGGGCACGTGGCACTCTCTGCAAGCTGGGTGGAGAAGCTGGTATCCCAAAGGGTTGGCATTTTTCTCACAGCGGTGGGTGTCTTCCAGCAAAGCATCAAGGGACCCCACTGGCAGTATGAGATGCCAAAGCCTGCGCTCCTGGGGATGGGAGGTAGGGCAGGGCCAGCCTGTTTTCTGAACCCAGATGGCAGAGAACCCAGGATATGAAACCCTGAACTCTGTTCCTTCCAGGGCTTGTAGTTTCCTGACGCCCTCTGCTGGACACCCACTCCATGCACATCACAGGCGGTGCCCTTCTTTGGCTGAGGGCACAAATGCTCTCCAGTGAGTGGCCACCCTGCCTATGACACCCGTGGCTGGCATTGTTAATTCACGCTGATTTTTTTTTGAGCATCCCTGAAAGTAGCTTGGGAGCTCTTCCCAATCCTATGTGCCTGGCACAGGAGACGGCCTGGCCCTGCCATCCCAGGGAAGAGGGTTTGAGCTGTCATTCTGCTCATGAATTAGAGAAGGGAGAGGAGGGTCAGAGAGAGGAGGAGAGAGACCCAGAGAGGAGGGCGGCGGGCGGGACATGCAGCCCTGGGTTGTAGAGTCTTGAAAGAGACCTCTGGCAAAGCTGCCTTGAGAACAGTCTGGAGTTGCACTATGCTGTCTTTCTCTCCTTTTCCTCCCTTATCTCCTCTGTCTTCCCTGTCTCACCTCCTCCTCCACCCCCTCTTTCCTCCTCTCATGAGCAGGCAGAGCCCGTCAGCAACCCCCACTGTGCCCACTCTTGCTGCTCTCCTCCACTCTCTCTCCCCATGAAGGAAGAGACCTCTGGAGTTTGCATGTATCCTCCAATCAAAACGAGGCTGGTAGGTACCCTGCAGGGAGGGGACCTGCAGGGACACGTGAGGCCCTGGCTGGAAGGGCATGCAGAAGTGCCCGCCCTCCAAAGAACCCACTGTTCTGTGCTCTCTTGTGCTCCTGGATGGATGGGGGAGTTTGGGGTCCCGCTGGCCCTGGTCAAACTGAGGCACGCCCCTGTGTGTCTCCTGCCCCTTCCTAGAATTTTGATGAGGGTAGATGCTTTTTTTTCCCCAGAGAAAAAATATACATTTGATATTCACTCACCAGCTTAAGTGTCCTTTCTATTGCAACTAATTTTTATAACTTGTCTTTCCTTGCTGCTCCTCAACATTGTAATACGATAGGAGTGCTCCCTAGCAACATAATAGCACTCATAAGATGGTTTCTTGTTATTTTTGCATGCTATCTTCTAGTTGTTCGCAGTCATTCATAATTTTACATATTAAATTGTAGTCATATTGTCTCCTGTCCTGTTCATTTCACTTAGCACTGTGTTCTTTCTGTCCTGTTCTTGGTGCCACGCTGTACAGAATCATTTATATTCCATCAAGTGAATGGGCTGCCATTAGTCTCAGTCCCTCACGGTAGGACTGTATTTTGTTTGCAGCTTGTCATTGCTTTTTCTGTCAGGGCCTTTATCTCCTCAGGCTAGATCTTGCTGGGTGAGGAAGTGTGAGTTTGGCTTTTGCCTCCTTCTGAGGTGGTTATAGGGTCTGTCTGTGCCATCGGGAAGCAGCGTGTTCTGCACCGCGTATCTGGAGTGGGGAGGTAGCTTTCTTATTTACAGCAGTGTAAGTCCTTTGAGGTTGATAACGTTCACATTTCTTTAATTGCAGTAAGAAAGCACTGTCCCTTCTACTTCAAGATGACTTGAAAACATATCTGCAGGTGGTTTTTCAGTATGGCATTGGTCTCACAATGCCATGATGACCATTAGGCAAGAGAATATACCACAAACCTTTACCTCGAGTGTCTCTTGAAGCTGAAGGCTTATTCTGGGAACTGTGAGATATTTAGAGACCAAAGAGACTTGGAAGAAAGGGAGTGGGGTTGGGGTGAGCATTATAGTCCATATTGCAAGGACATTGTTGTCCCCACATTGGTTGAGACCTGTTTTGCCCACTTGGAAAACTGTAGCTGGCTTGGGTCTGATCTGTTGGGCCCTTTGCCCCTCTCTTTCTCCCTCCCTCCCTCCCTCCTTCCCTCCCTCCCCATTGCAGCAGGGAAGGAGTGCAAAGGCACTGGTCCAGGGTCAAGTCCACACACAAGACCCCACAAGACACAAAGCTGCTGCCACTGGGCAGGGGTGACCTCTGGGTTTTGGTTGCCTGCTCAGGTATGTAGGTGATTTCTGGGCCTGGGGACCACAGAAAAGCTGTTCCCAGGCCTCTGGTCTTCTGGAATATCAACTGGAAAAAAATAAGCACTTCCATTCCTCAAGGCCTCCAGGAAGCCAAACACAAAATAGCCAAAGAGAAAGAAATGGAAGCTACCACTCCCTCGCAAATGAGACATCAGTCTCTTTGAGAGACAGACACTTCCAGAGTGCCCTGCCTTCTGTTCCACAAGGCCACAGTGGCAGGATTCCACATATTTCCATGGGCTCCACTGACAAGTTCTTCTATTACCTAAAGTGTAAAGGGATCGTGACAATGAAAGTCATTGCATAGGAACTGCATTCTGGCTTAGGGAGCCTAGCCTACTTGTGGGACACTGTCCCAAGTGGATTTCTCTGGAGCCTCTCACCATACCCCAAGCTATGGAGAGAGAGACCCTCAGAGGTCATCCAGGTAGCTCTACCTTGAGTGTGGCCTTTTCTGGATCAGGCCTGGGACTCAGGATGTCTGGAAGGGCCAAACAGGCCCATTGATGGGAGTTCCAGGCTGGAAAGCATGCTGTACCATTCAACCCAGGCACCAGCACGCCTGCTGCTGAGAGATGAAGGTTTCTGGAAGATTCCCTGCACCCTTCTGCTCAGTTCTAAAGATGCACTGGCAAAGACTTCAAAATGCTGTTAGCTGACCTCAAGGTAACCCTCTTGTCTTTCTCTTTTTTGAAGATAAAAACATTCCCGGCTGAAACAATGAACCCGTTTCCTGATCCCTTTGCTACAGGGCCACAGTTCACGGTAAGTAGATCCAGAAAGCAGAGCCCATGGTGTGGTTTCCTATGGGATGGGGACACGGTGACAGCAGCTGCTTTTGCTCAGTGTTGAACCCTGTGAGGTTGGAAAGGTGCTGGGATTTGAGGTCTGCTTAGTTTATTTTATTATGTTGAGAGTCACATGAAATTAACCATTTTAAACTGACAATTCAGTACCATTTAGCATATTCACAATGTTTCACACTATCTTGTACCATCTTGTTCTCTCTCTCTCTCTCTCTCTCTCTCTCTCTCTCTCTCTCTCTCTCTCTCTCTCTCTCTCTCTCTCTCTCTCTCTCTCTCTCTCTCTCTCTCTCTCTCTCTCTCTCTCTAAGGTAGGGACTCACTCTAGCCCAGGCTGACCTGGAATTCACTATGTAGTTTCAGTCTGGCCTCAAACTCACAGTGATCCTCCTACCTGCTGGGATTAAAGGCATGTGCCACGTTGCCTACACCCGACTTATTCTTTCTTTTTGAGACAAGTTCTCACTCTGTAGACCAGACTGGACTTGAATTTTCCATCTCCCTGCCTCATTTTTCTCAGTGCTGGGATTACAGGCATGTACTATCACATTTGGCTTAGCTTCAACGTGGTTTTTATCCCCCATTAAGCAATCACTCCCCATTTCCTCCTGGCCCCCAGCTTCTTAGCAATCACCAATCTGAACTGTGACTGTGGATTCACACATTCTGGATATTTCCTGTCTATCCATGGACTCATACCTATGAGGTCTTCTGTGTTGACTTCTTTCACTTAGCATCTCATTTCGTCATGTGGGTTATCCATGCTGGAGCATGTATCTGCACTTGATCATTTTTGTGGCAGGATATTATTTGCTCTAGTAACTGTGCTTTGTTTACATTCAGCTCTTGGGGGGATTTGGGTTGGTTCTCTATGTTTCAGCTATTGGCAGTTGTTGTAAACAGCGCTGCTGTGAACGTGGATGCCACGTGTTTGTTTAACACCTGTTTTCAATTGTCTTGGCCTGGCTCTGCCTCTTGATATGGTGTGGTCTTGAGTGAATAACTTTACCACCCAGAGCACCAGAGTCCGATCTTTTAAAGTGGGAATAGCAATGAGAAATAGCTTCCTTGTATCTGTTTGAGACAAGATTGAAGGGGACCAAGAAGCTGCACGTTTCCTAGCCACAAGAACCCCCGCCCCCCCATGTTTGTGAAGGTTGTTGTTTCTGAAGGCTGCAGCGCAAAGAAACAAGACCAGGTCGTCTTGGCAGCAGGCTTCTCGAGACCACCTCTTTCCTTGCCCTCATTGCAAAGCCTCAACCCTGAGCAATGTTTAAGTGGTTTTCAGCGTTTTAATAATGTGCTTTCCTCATCTTCAAAATGAGAATGTTTGATGATTTCCACACTTCTCTTCAACTGCTCAATGCGTCCTTTCCTGGAATTGCCCGCACAAGTGCACACTGTGGTGAGCTGCTGCATGTAACAGAAGTGGGCGGAAGGCCAAAGACCTCTCCTCCTTCCTCTCACCCTCTTCCAACTCCTCCCAGGAATTCCAGTTTGAGATTCCTACACCAGTGTGGTTCCCCCAGGTCCTCTCTGAAGGAATTCTGTGTAACTGGAGAATCTACGAGGTACCCATGATATAGCCCCAAGTGAAGTCCGCAAACTGGATGGTGGTCACTACTTGAGGTGGCCTCAAGGGTTTCAGAAGGTGAACAGAGGTGGGAAAGTGGCCGTTAGTCCAAGCAGAGGGGGAAACAGGTTCTTTGAACAGTTCATTTCTTGGAGTAAGAGCGCCTCCAGCCCCACATTTTAATAGGCAGAGCCACAAGGGCTGTGCCATGGTGTTCATGCAGCCCCCTGCAGTTTTGCTGGACACAGCTCCCCAGCTGGAAGCTCCGCTCTTCCTCCCTCCATTGGCTGGGGGTGGGGCACTCTGGCCTCCAGCCCAGCCTTGGCAGTGCTGAGAGAAGCTCAGGGCAGGCCTTCCTGAAAGCTGGGGGTCCAGATGGAGCTGCAAGCCAATGTCAGAAATCACACCAGGACTTTTAAGAGCTGAGCAATGGTGGCTCAAAGGCAGCCGGAGCAGGAAGAGGGAACAGCATGAAGCAGAGTCCTGGGGAGGGAGAAGCTGCCACAGATCCAAGGAACTGAAAAGAAGGCCAGGGGACTGGAATACAGAGAGCAATGGCCAGGGGGTGAGAGGAAGAAAGAGACCTAGACAAGATCAAATGCTGTAGGGGCAAAATCATGCTTGGTCTTATCCCAACAGCACCAGAAAGCCTTTGAAAGCCTTTCAACAGAGTGGTGATAAGGAAGATGCTTTTGGAATACAACCTTGTGATCCCAGGGAGGAAACATCTGGGTGGAGACAGAGCAGGCTTAGGGCATACAGCAGTGTAGAGATCCAGGACAGCAGCTTAAGGGACAGCATGCAAAGAGCTGCCCCATCATGGATTTGATAATAGAAGTAGAGAGAAGTACACAGATGGGGGAGATATTTTGTATATGTGTGTGCACACACATGCATGTAGGTAGGTATTCATGTACGCAGTGCATATATGCATGTGGAGGGCCAGAGGCAACCTCAGGTGTCATTGCTTAGAAATGCTATTCACCATATTTTTTGAGGATCTTCTCGATGGCTACCTAAACTAGAATGGCTGGCTAGTGAGCTCCAGGGATTCATCTGTCTCTGCCTCACAAGTGTTGGGATTATAATCTCAGTTTATCACACAGGTTCTGGGGATTGAATTTAGGTCCTCATGTTTGCAAGGCACTTTACTGACTGAGCTATCTCCCCATCCCAGATCAGGGAGATATTTAGAAACACGGTAAGACACTGGATTGGATGACGGAGAGGGAATCACAAATAGTTCCCAGGTTTCTGACCTAGGAACATAGATGGACAGTGAGATCCATTCAGTGAGATTCCCATCACTGTGACAAAGTATCTGAGAAAAATAACTTCAGGGGAATATTTGAGGCCAAGGGAGATTGCTCAGTGGATAAAGCACTGTCCAAGCAAGTATGAGTTCCTGAGTTCAGACTCCCAAACTCTAGAAGCCCTACTGGGCTTCTATAATTCCAGCATGTTAGTGGTTGGAAGGAAGAAGGAAATTTTCTGGAAGCTTGTAAACAGCTAGCTTGAATGCAGCATTAAAGAACAATGAGAGCCGGACGTGGTGGCGCATGCCTTTAATCCCAGCACTCAGGTGGCAGAGGTAGGAGAATGAGAATCTCTGTGAGTTCAAGGCCACCCTGAGACTACATAGTGAACAATGAGAATAAGACACCCTGCCTCAAGGTGGAAGGGATGAATTCACACCCAAAAGTAATCCTCCAGCCTCTATGGCACATGTGTGGCTACACATGCACATATGCATACATACATACATATAGACATACAAACATACACATATATATAAACATACACATGCATATACACATAGACCTATACACATACACATATACACATACACATACAACATACACATATACACATGCATATATACATACAGACAGACACATATATATATACAACATACACATATACACACATACATATATACACATATATACATATACAATATACATACATACACACATATATACATATACAACATACACACAGATATACATACACATACACACATAGACATACATAGACATACACACATATACTTATACAACATACACATATACACACATATACATACATATACACACATATATGTATACAACATGTATACACACATACACATACATACATAGACATACACACATATACTTATACAACATACACATATACACACATATACATACATATACACACATATATGTATACAACATGTATACACACATATACACATACATACACATACACATATACATACATACATATGCACATACACACAAATATACATATATAACATACACACATACACACATACATACACATGCACACATATACACATATACAACATACACATACATATACACATGCACATATATACATATACAACATATACACATGCACATACATATACACATACACATATACATATATACAACATATACACATGCACACATACACATACACACATACACACATACACACATACATATCCAAACAAGGACAAAAGGAAAAAGGTTTTTTTGGACTCGTGGCTTCAGAGGCTTCAATCCATGATCAGCTGGCTCTGTTCCTTGATGGCCTGTGACAAGATAGCACAGTGGAAAAGCATGATGGAAGAAAGTGCCTCTTGTGATAGTCAAATAGCAAATAGTCAAGAATGAGAGGAAAGGAGAGAGAGAGAATGAGAACGGATCTGGAGACAAGGTATAGCCTTCAAAGTCGCAACCCCCAGTCAGCACTTTCCCCACCCAGTCCCCATCTCCTAACAGCCAGTTCAACTATGAGCTCACCAGAGGGCTAATCTGTTAATGAGGTTAGTGCCCACCTGATCCAGTTGGAGAACAAACCCTCAACACATGCGTTTGGTGGGCAGTTCACATCCAAACCATAAGAATATTTGCCCGAAAGAAGATGAGATGGGGAGAAATAATGACTTACATGATGTATTTGCCATTGGAGCAGCCATCTGGAAATAAGGAATGAACTTGGGGTATCCATGTCAGTAACTCAGGAGAGAGGAATAGACGAGAGATACAACTAGAGTGACTGACAGCTGGTTGGTGGCAGAAGCCAAACTTAAGGCCCTTGACCTTCCAGTTTTCTCACACTGGACAATATTATGCATATTATCAACCCACATATTGTTCTACCTGCCTCTGGCTAGAGATCTGTCCCAAGCTCATCTTCCTATCCTGGGTGTATCTGTCTGTAACTGGTTTTGCCTGCATTGACTTCCTCATTCAACAAATATTTAAAAAGTCCTTGGAGTTGAGATTTAGTCATTTACTGCTTCCTCAAGGTCATTCTTAAGTAGAGCTCATTCTTTCCACATAGGGTGCATAGCTGTGGAGAGAATAATGACTGAGTACATTTTGTGCTTGTTCTAAGGCCTCAGTACATTGAAAAAAATTTTTTTATTAAAGCCAGGTGCACACCTTTAATCCCAGACTCGGGAGGCAGAGGTAGGAGGATTGCCATGAGTTCAAGGCCAGTCTGAGATTACATAGTGAATTCCAGGTCAGCCTGGGCTAGAGCGAGACCCTACCTCAAAAAAATTTATGTGTGAGGAGAGAGAGAGAGAGAGACTCTGAGTATGAGTGCCTCAGGATCTCTTGTGGCTGCAAGCAAACCCCTGACACATGCACCAATTTGTGCATCTGGCTTTACATAGTTACTGGGGATTTGAACCCCGGGCCAGGAGGCTTTGCAAGCAAGTGCCTTTAACTGCTGAGCCATATGCCTAGCTTCTCTCAGTATTTTGACCTACCTCTGCTCTTTCATCATCAGTGCAAATGTTCCTCAGCAGCGGTATCAGAAAGCTGACCTCCACCCAGTCACAGCAAAAGGCCTTTTACCCAGCTGCCCTTGAGGCAGAGTAGGTGTGAAACAGCACACTATATTACTAACCTTCTTGTGCTGCCCATCTGTGGTAGTTAGACCAAGCTCTGTGCCCAGTATTGCCTTCTTCCTGAAGCCCAGGCTAATGACCTGACATGTAGAATGTCACTAGCCACAGTGGCAGAGCCAAATACTGAGGTGACAGGTCGCCACTGATTCTTAAATATTTCGATGGGGTGAAATATAGCCCAGCCTACATTTCATCCGCCAAAGCAAGGCACGTGCTCACCCCTACTTTAGAGACGCAGCATCCTACCAGGTCCCTGGAAAACGGTGAGCCAGAGTGATCTGATGGACAGCTCAAGTGACCACTGCAGCTCAACGTGCATGACAGTGGCACAAGCTGGACAAATGTGTGATGGTCCTATGATGTACTGAGGGGGCTCACACAGGTGGCACTGAAGCAGAGACCAGGGCTCTTAATTCCTTGGCATTTCTCCACTTCTAGTAAGATAAACCTTCTCCTGGCTCAAGCAGATGTCCTCACAGAACTAAGACACCATGTGATAGTGGTTCAGAAATTTCCCATGACCACCCACTGGGGACAGCTCAGCTGCTGTATCATCACCCCCCCACACACACACACACAAAAACAGAGTGCTGCGCAACATAGCCTTTTCTATAGAAAGCCAGCTGATATATTTCTCAAAGTTCAGAGCTAGCATCAAATCTTAAGTTATGAGCCTGGGAGATGGCTCAGTGGGTAAGAGTGTTTGCCACGCAAGCATGAGGGCCTGATTCACCCTGAGCTCAAATCCCTAGTACTCACATAAACAGCTGAGCATGGCCACACATGCCTGTAACCCCAGTCCTGTAGGTAACGGAGACCAAAATCACTGGCTGTCACTAGTCAGCCAGTCTGATGGAAAACAGCAGCTCCAGGTTCAATGAGAGACTCCATCTCAATGAAGCATGTCGATGAGCACTAGAGGAGACCACCTGACATTCTTTGGCCTCGGCACATGCACACACGGGGTATACATATCAGCACACACTTCTGCATGCATCATACACACCCCACACCATATTTATCACACACACATACATGACTGGGCTCCAAAGAAAAATACTGTTGGCAAGTAATTAATGACCATAGCAAGGGGTTATGAAATTTCTTCATTTATCTACTCTTTTGCTTTTGGTTTGTTGTTTGGGTTTGGTTTTTTGATACTTGACCTCACCTTGTAGTCAGGCTGGTCTCCTCTCTCAGCCTCCCGTGTGCTGGGCATAGGCATCTGCATCACTCCCAGCCCTCCCTTCTCATCCATCTGTATAAAAGTAATCAGAATACTTTGCATTGTAATGAAGATGATGACAGGAGAATGCCCTCTCTAAACCAGACGGTGTGCCCTGGAGCAGGGGTTCTGAAACTTCCGTGCATCTTGCTAAAACACATCTTGTCAAACGTCACTCCCATACTTTCTGCTTCCAAGGTCTCGGGTTAGACCCAAACATTTGCTTTTTACCAAGTCTCAAGCTAATATTGATGCTGCTAGTTTGGGGACCATCTTCTGGATCCCCCAAACATGGCATACATTGGTGAAAATGTCAATTATAGATTTAGCAAATTCTAGTTATTTTTTTAAAAAGTTGTTACTTATTTGTATGTATGTGTGTGTACGTGTCTATGTGTATCAGGGTCTCTTACTACAAAACAAAACTCCAGCTTTACATGAGTTCTGGGGACTTGAACCCAGGCTGACAGGCTTTGCCAATACCACTAACCACTGAGCCATCTCCCCAGGTCCTCTGGTTCTGTTCTTAACAATTACTTCCTGGGTGACCTTGGGTGGAAGACTTAAATTCTTGAAGTCTCACTTTCTTTTTTCCATAAAGCTGATCGTAAGATGTACATTTTTTTGTAAGATGTACATTTTTTCATCTTTCAATGCCTCTGAAATCAGAATGTTTACTACAAGATACAACATGACGGTCTGAGTGCCACATTTCTCTTTTTCTGTGATACATACAAAGATGATGCATCTTCCATCGGATGATGTCTCAGATGTGGTGAAAGATGATCTCTGTCTTAAAAGGCTGTCAAGAGGTAATGTATGGAAAGTGCTCAGCATGGTGTCTGGCACAGAGTAAAATCACTTAAAATGGCAATTGATTTTAGCTATTATTAAAAAAAAATAACAGGATTGGCACAGTAAGGCCTAGAGAGCGGCTGACAGTATGAAAATGGAACCCAAATGGAGATTGATCTCTTTTCTGTTTCTTCTCCAGGCAGACTTTAGAGATAGCAAATTACAGTGCTGTCCTGGCCAGTCTTCCCCGCTGATTCCAGCAGTGCCCCTGCGGCCTTTGACAGAGACTGTGTCCACAGTACAGACCATCTATACCTCCCGGAAGCCTGTCTCTCTGGCAGCCAGGTGAGTCAAAGTAACAGGCACCTGTAAATAATGCTGCTGACAGAGAGCCAGGCCCAGACTCTCTCCCATCCAGTCTTTCATTCATTTATCCTGTAAGTAAGGAAACGTCTATAAAGAGTAAACTTGATTCTAAGTGCTAGGTGTGGGCAGGAAACCAGGTGGATAAAGTCACCCATCTGATGTCCTCAGGCCCCAGTGTTTCCAGTACAAGTGGCCTCTGTACCTGAAAAGTATCCTAAACAAGCATTCATCATGACCCACATATCAAACATGCTATCGACAGCAAAGCTATGAGAGACCAATAACGTACTGTCTAGCTGTGTGACCTCCAAAATGAGTGTTCTTTCAGTCAACTAGAGCTAGTGAGTGAAGCTGGAGGGTTTATTTAGGGGTTTCCTCCATGACCAAGCAGAGAAAATGATAGCAGCACTCATAAAGTTGCAGGTTGGGGACCGATGATATTGGGCCTTGTTGGCCATAGTTGAAATTGATTTTTACCCTGAGGAATATCATTAAACTTACTTTGTGGTTGGGGAGAATATCTAGAGGCATGATGCTCCTGAGTAACAACATACTAGGGCCAGGAGAACCGGGTTGACTACTAGGCTATACATGATCCCCTGCCCCAAGGACTGATCCAGACGGCCCACGGAGGAGGATATCCAGCTGAGTGGGGATGGGGAAAGGGGGCACTGGGGAACTGGGGATAACAACTCACTGTTTGCTCACTAAATAATGTAACTCATTATGGACAATAAAAAAAGTAAATAATATATACTAAATCACAGCAAAAAAAAAAACTTACTTTGTGTCTTTAAAAATACATATTTTAGGCCCTGGGCAGTGGCATGCGGTTGTAGTTTCAACTACATAGGATTCTGAGGTAGGAGGACCCAGAAAATCCACAAGGGGGAGGCCAGCCTGGGCGACATAGTGACACCTCATCTTAAAAAGAGACAGAGGGAGGCAGGGCATGGTGGCGCACACCTTTAATCCCTGCACTCAGAGGCAGAGGTAGAAGGATTGCCATGAGTTTGAGGTCACCTTGAGACTGCATAGTGAATTCCAGGTCAGCCTGGGCTAGAGCGAGACCTTGCTTTGAAAAAATAAAGGAGAGAAGGAAAGGGAGGGTAATCTCAGTGAAAAGGCAAATGAATACAAATACTTGTTAGAGCTCAGTAGTAGGGTGTTTGTGTAGAAAACCCAAGACCATGGGTTTGATCCCCAGCACCACACACACACACACACACACACACACACACACACACACACATGCACTACATCTTCATACAACCAACTATATATGTATATCTATTTAATAGTAGGAAAAATTCCCATTGGCTACTCAGTTGGACCTAAGGGTCAATACAGAAGTATCCCTCAGAGTAGCTAATTTTACATTGTTCAACTAAACTACCTTCCTTTCCTGTCTCTTTTCTCTTTCCTTTTCTTTTCCTTCCCCTCCCATCTCTTCTCCTTTCCTTTTTTGTGTGCCCCCAGCTACACTTTATTCAATTTGATTCATTCAACATGTACATCCTTATTAACACATTTGAATTAAACTTGGGGAGAAAATGTATATGATGTGAATTAATAGCATGATTTAAAGAAATCTAGCCCCCTAAACACCTTCCCATTCATTCAGGACACTTTCACTACTGTGAACTAGATCCTGATCTGGGTTCTGAGATAGAGTTGAATGCCATGGAACCAGCCCCCTGAGGAGATGTCAGACCAGTGGGGAAATCCCAGGTAGCCAATTTCGGCTCACTGTGTGGCCAATATATGGTGTCCTATTAGAGCCCCAGAAGAGAAGGAGTTCAAGAAAGAATCTTCCAGCTGGGTGTGGTGGCGCATGCCTTTAATACCAGCAGTTGGAGGCAGAGGTAGGAGGATCACTGTGAGTTTGAGGCCAGCCTGAGACTCCATAGTGAATTCCAGGTCAGCATGGGCTAGAGGGAAAACCTCCTTTGAAACAAAACAAAGCAAAACAAAAAAATAATCTTCCAGAAGACATTTGAGCTGTCTGCAGGTGGCTTGTCTTACTGTGTGACCACTTGCTCTTTTCAGTGCAGAGACGCTCCGGCAGGAACTGGAGAGAGAGAAAATGATGAAAAGACTGCTGATGACCGAGCTGTGAACATTGGCCCTTGTCACCTGGAGGACGGCATGGTGCCTTCTGCCTTCTGTGGGTTGACTCTCCTCGGGCTCCGTGGGCTCATTCTTGGGCATCTTACAAAGGTTGTATGCTCTGCTGGCCCAGGTCTCCGTGGCCAGCAAAAGCCAGCTTCGGGCTTGACTTCATTGGAAAAGTTATTTCACGTCTCCTGAGCATCAGAGGTTTTGCCCTGCTCAGTGCAGCGGAGACAGGATTTGGCAGATTTCTAGAAGAAAGAGGGGATTCCTGTTCAGAGGTACCTGTGTGTACCTGCTAGGAGCCACAGGGGTTAACACCACATGGAATCCTCTGCTAACAATCTTTATTGTGTGATTTTGTATGATTGAAACTTTTGCACCGAGCTTCGGCTGTTTTAAGTGAGTCATTTTTAATGAAAGAATAATTCTCTACTGCTAGTTTTTCATTTACACTGACAAACACACAGCTCTTATAAAGGCCTTTATTTTTATTCAGACATGAGTGGATGCACTCAAAAGAAAAAGTTTCATATCACCACAACTGCAAGTACTTCAGCTTGACCCCAGAGACAATTGAAGGTGTGAACTGGTTGGATACAATATCAAGGACAAATAGAAATTATCTTTGAACCCCAAGTCGGAAATTCTAAATTAAATTGTCTGAAAATCTTTACAAGGCTAAGATGAGTCAGTAAGACGAGGACTCATCTGGGTTTTCCGTGTAGGAAAATTATTCCTAAAGTTGATCCACTCATATCATGGTGATAGAACCTTTCCCAGAAGAAATTTAGCTCCCTTTTTATATAGTTTCAAGAAATGCGTTTTTAAATTTTTATTATGTACTTGAACAACTTTGCAGGAATCAATGAACCCTCAACCCCAGACTAGCCCTGTGGACGATCTTCCTTGCATTCTCAATGAATATGCACATGTTTTTACATAGCGATGGTTGGCCTGCACATCCCTCACGGTGTACACCTCACACTGATCTCTTTTTACATCCAATTCTCACGAATTTCAATGTCTTTATATCCATGTAACAGAGTTAACCTCACTTCTTCCATTATTCCATATTTCAGTTATATCTAATTTTTCACTCTTATAAATAGTGCTGCTATGAAGGTCTTTGTAAAAATAAATAAATAAATACATATATATATATATATAAAATCCTTCCTTTGGATTATTCCCTTAGGAATATCTCCAAGGAGGGCTTACAAGGTCAAAGAGCATGAAGTATTTTATAGCTCTTATTTTATATTGCCAGATTGCTTTCTAGAAAGATCCAATCTCTGGGTTGGAAGGACCTTAAAGGTCATCTCATTTAACCTCCCCCCCCCCCAATGCTTGAATCCCTTCTACAATTTATGATGCCACCAGCAACATATAAGCATTTCTATTTACCAATAGCTCGGCCAGGATTGGGTTTTACCATTCTAATTTATTTTTGCTAGTTTAATAGATGTGTATAGCTATTCTTGAAAAGTTGTTTTATTTTATTAATTGCTAGTGAAGCCGAGAACTTTTCCATATAATTTACTAGCTGTATCTCCTTGTGCGTAAACCGTCCATCCATTTCTTATGACCGCTTGTTAAATGGAAGTGATCTTGTACATTTGTATCAAAACTGTATTTTTATGTTGTATTGTAGAGTTTGCTCTCCTGCCCCTATCCTTACAACTGAATGGTGCCAATAATTTGATACTAATGACTATAAAAGAGCAATGTCTCATGTATCAGCATTGATGCAAGTGAGGCCTATAAGCAAATATTCAGATAAGTGAGGAGTAACCCTTTAAGTGCTGATTCTATAAAATTTTAATATTTTTGAGGGAAATCTTTCTAAGCTGTGTCACATTTCCCTGCCTTAGTCCACAGAGTATACTGGAGAGTGTTTAACCTTTTCTTGACAAATCATGGTGATCGTTATAAACACTAGCCCTTTTTGTATCTTGGTATATGTATGGTCCAGTGCTGTCACCAGGAGCTAATAATATGTGTGGGGGTTGGGGTGGCCTGTTGTAGGCTACGACACTCTTCTCTTCTCATTGATGGCTTTGTACTGCTATCTGCTTGATTGATGGAGCTATCTGGGGCAATTGTAGTTTGAAGGACCTTACACCCCCAGAAACCCCACCCGTACTCTGAAAACAGCTTTAGCTGTTTTTATCTCCTGCACCTGACGCAAAATGTGTTCCTGAGAACATGGGGTCCCCTCCTCTTGCCAATTCAGCAGCCTCTTCCTCTGAGCTGCTTCTGAGGTGTGGACTCCTCCCACCCCACTCTTGGATGGAAACCTCCAGAACTCAGTGGAAGGTTTCCGGGGAGGCCAGGACATATGTATTCCATGTGTCAGGTTGGCTTTGCTTCCAAGGAGGGATGCATGGCCACTGTTTCCAGGAGACTCTGATTCTCCTGCTCTGCCCCTCCCCCACTCCCTTGGCTTCACACACATCTCGGAAGGTTGACATCACTGGAAGTCTGAGCTCAAACCAGTTAGTTGTTAACTGCATATGAAACCCCAGCACTGCTGGCAACTCACCTCAAACCAGTGAAAACCAGAGGAGTGTGTCGTTGCAGCTGTTGTCCTGGTTAATTGTCCACTTAGATGTGTGGTAAATGCTTGACACTGGTTCCTGAGAAGGTAAAATTGCCCTGGGTAGACTGATAATGACTATGAACAGACGTGCAACTGTGTTAACTTTTTATGTCCTTAAAACCAAAAATGGCACTGGCAGAAAGCCAGACAACACACTCCATAGGTTCAGGGTTAAGATTCTGCTAACATGATCATCCCAGAGCTAGGGCTCCAATCTGTGGCCAAAGTCTCCTGGTGGGCAGGCATGGTGAGCTCCTGCCAGGTTCTGGAAGTTCTTAACCTACAAGGGTTGGTGGATTGTGAACAGCAATGATCTTCTAGCATGAAGATCATGGAAACAAAATGCTTGAACATTCAAAAGTTCCCACCAGGGTGCAACCAGAATTTTATATTCCCGAAATAGCACAGGAAGAATCTGATAACGTTGTTACTTTTTCTTCAGCACCTCAAAGATCACAGATTTTTCAAGTATTCAAATAAGACCCACCATTTTAATCATTTTAACACGTAGAACTAAGCATCTCAAATACATTCATAATGGTGTCCAAACATTACCACCATCTAACACCACCCACTCCTTATCCCCTAGCAATCACGAATCTACCTTGTCTCCATGGATTTCTGCGGATGGAGTGGCTTATCCTGGACAATTCATAAAATTGTACAGTGTGGTCCACATGATTGACTTCTTTCACTTCACATGTTTTCAGGGTTTATCCATGTTGTTGCATGTATCAAAACTTCATTCCTTTTCTGTGACTGAAATATATGCAGTGTATATGTTTTGTCATGGTTCATTGACCCATTTATCAGTTGATAGATATTTGGGTCACTCCTACTTTTCAGCTTTGATGAACATTCATGCACCAGTGTTTGGGTTAACACATGTTTCTAGTTCTCTTGGAATTGTCAGATCATATGGTGACTGTATGTTTAACTTTCTGAGAAACTTCCAGTATCACAGCTTTTGTCTCTTATTAAATATGAAGTGAAAAGTGATCTACAGAGGAAGGGCACATGGGTAACCAATCAGATATTGACATGAAGCACTGAATTGGGGAAGTTTTTATAACAGAAGAAAAGGTCTTTTAGAGAAATTATTTTGAAAAGAGAAATAAAGGTTCTTTCTTTCTTTTAAAAATAAAATTAAACTGTGGTTCATCTCAGTTCTTGTTTGAATAGCCAGGTCTTGTTCAGCCTGTGTGTCTTGTGTCTGAGTGTTTGGGGAGAATTCTTCCCCAGTGAGTGTGTGTAAGAGAGAAAACCACAATATTTCTTTGCCATCCAGTAGATTCACATTGGTGGAGAGCATAAGGTCTCTGGAGACCTGGGATGGAACTAAACAGAGTGTGTGGGCTGGGGGTCCTAACTGTAGGGAAGAGGTTGCTAAAGATGAAACTCAGGGCTGTATGCATGCTAGGCAAACACACAACTAATAAGCTACACCCCTAACCCTGCTGAGGATTTTTCTGGGGCCTAAATTTTGTAAGAAGACACAAAGACTAAGAGAACCCCATAGGTAATGTGAGTAGGTTTCAGGAAATGGGGGAGACAGTTCTGAAGGGAATTTGAAAGCTGAGGAGGATCTAAGGCCTTGGAGAGACGAGAAGACTCTCAGTGACTCATGAAGGTGATGGGTCTCCTCCCTAGAAGCACTTTCATCTACCCTAGAGCCCATCTGTGGCCTTCATTGGAAGAGAGCTATGCTGAGCGCTATACCACCAAAGCCGCTCCTGTGGCCATCTTTGAGTCCATGAACTCCAGGTTCTGGAAAATGAAAAGAGAATTAAATTCCACAGGAAACCTGCAAACCCCAGAACAGACACCTACCCCATCCTTCCAAAAAGAAAGTCTGTGAATGTGTGTGTGTGTGTGTGTGTGTGTGTGTGTACAGGTTATGTAGTATGGCATATGATGAGATGTTTGTGTACAGGTTGTATAGTATGGTATATAGTGTGATGTGTGTGTGTAGTATGGTATGTGATGTGTATACAGGTGTGTAGTGTGATATGTGATGTGTGTGTACAGGTATGTAGCATGGTATATGATGTGATGAGCTGTTTGTATACATGTGTGTAGTATGGTATATGATGTGATGTGTGTGTACAGGTGTGTGGTATGGTATGTAGTATGATGTGTGTACAGGTGTGTAGTATGATATATGGTGTGATTTGTATACTATGGTAATGATGTGATGTGTGTGTACAGGTGTATAGTATGGTATGTGATGTGTGTTACAGGTTGTATGGTATGTATGTAGTGTGATGTGTGTGTGGTATATAGTATGTGATGTGTGTACAGGTGTGTAGTATGATATGTGATGTGTGTGTATTGGTATGTAGTATGGTAAATGATGTGATAAGCTGTTTGTATACATGTGTGTAGAATGGTATATGATGTGATGTGTGTGTACAGGTGTGTGGTATGAGATGTATGTGTACAGGTGTGTGGTATGGTATGTAGCATGATGTGATATGTGTGTACAGGTATGTAGTATGGTATGTGATGTGTGTATACAGGTGTGTAGTATGGTATATGTTGTGATGTGTGTGCAGGTGTGTAGTATGGTATATAATGTAATATGTGTGTACAGGTGTGTAGTATGATATATGATGTGATATATGTGTGTACAGGTGTATAGTATGGTATGTGATGTGTGTACAGGTGTGTGGTATGGTATGTAGTGTGATCTGTGTGTACAGGTGTATAGTATAGTATGTGATGTGTGTACAGGTGTGTGGCATGGTATGTAGTGTGATCTGTGTGTACAGGTGTGTAGTATGATATATGATGTTATGTGTGTACAGGTGTATAGTATAGTATGTGATATGTGTACAGGTGTTTAGTATGATATGTGATGTGTGTACAGGTGTGTGGTATGGTGTATGATGTGATGAACTGTTTGTGTACAGGTTGTGTAGTATGGTATATGATATGATGTGTGTGTACATGTGTGTAATATGATATGTGATGTGTTTGTACAGGTGTGTAATATGGTATATGATGTGATGTGTGTATAGGCGTGTAGTATGGTATATCATGTGATATGTGTATGTACAGGTGTGTGGTATGGTATGTGATGTGTGTACAGGTGTGTGGTATGGTATGTAGTGTGATGTGTGTGTACAGGTGTGTGGTATGGTATGTAGTGTGATGTGTGTGTACAGGTGTGTAGTATGGTATATGATCTGTGTACAGGTGGATCGTATGGTCTGTGATATGTGTACAGGTGTGTAGTATGATATGTGATGTGTGTACAGGTGTGTAGTATGGTGTATGATATGATGAACTATTTGTGTACAGGTTGTATAGTATGCTATATGATGTGATGTGTGTGTACATGTGTGTAGTGTGGTATGTGATGTGTGTGTATAGGTGTGTGGTATGGTATATAGTTTGATGTGTGTGTACAGGTATGTAGAATGGTATGTGATGTGTGTGTACAGGTGTGTAGTATGGTATATGATGTATGTACAGGTGTGTAATATGGTATATGATGTGATATGTGTGTTTACAGGTGTGTAGTATGATATACGATATGATATATGTGTGTACAGGTGCATAGTATGGTATGTGATGTGTGTGTATAGGTTGTGTGGTGTGGTATATGATGTGATGTGTGTGTACAGGTATGTAGTATGATATGTGATGTGTGTCCAGGTGTGTAGTATGGTATATGATGTGATATGTGTACAGGTGTGTAGTATGATATGTGATGTGTGTGTACAGGTGTATAGTATGGTATATGATGTGATGTGTGTGTACAGGTGTGTAGTATGGTATGTGATATGTGTGTACAGGTTGCATATGCACATGTATGTACAAATGCATCTGCCCCATGCCCATGTGCAGAGGCCAGAGAAGAATGTCAGGTGCTTCCTCTGTCTCTCATCTGTGTATTTCCTTGAGACAGAGTCTCTCCCTCAACCAGGAGCTGCCCTTACTTCCTGCAGGACTGGAGTTGCAGGCGTGCGTGGCCACATTCAGCTTTTTAGTAGGTAGGGGAATTGAACTTGAACGTTTCAGGCCCTCATGACTAAATGACAAGCTCTCTTACCTTGCTGAACCATCTCCCAGCCCTGTCTGTGAGGTTTTATCAGACCGTTTTACCAGGAATTGAATGACCTGGTTTTTATTTGCCTTCTGGTTTGGGCGCTTTCATTATTAATTAACAATGAATAGAATAGAATAGAATAGAAATAAAAGGAATGCTTTAGAAAAATAGGTAATAGTTTAAATTGTCAAACTAGAGAGAATCAGTATGAAAACCAGAAATGAGATCCAGCTTCCCTCTCCTCTTTGCCTTTCTCTCTTTCTCTTTCTTTCTCTTTTTCTTTTTACCTAAATTTCAGTCCATTTAATGTAACTATTTACTATACCTACCCTAGTGAATGAGAAGAGAATTTTAGTTTTTAAGAAGGGGTTAGGATATGGGTTGCTTTTTGAAGTATTACACTGATTTTGGTGTCTGTGTGTGTGTGTGTGTGTGTGTGTGTGTGTGTGTGTGTCTGTCTGTCTGTCTGTCTGTCTGTATGTATGTATGTATGTCTAACCATGGCTCACCTGTGGTCAGAAAGTTAGAGGACATCGAGGTGTCAGTCCTCTTTTTTTGAGACCAGATCTATCTTGTTGTTTTGCCTCTTCTAGATTCTTCTAGCTCCATCTCCCATTGTTATAGGCATGTTAGGATTATAGATGCATGTGCCACTTTTTAAAGCAGGGTCTCACTCTAGTCCAGGCTGTCTTGGAATTCACTATGTAGTCTCAGGTTGGCCTCAAACTTATAGTGATCCTCCTACCTCTGCCTCCCAAGTGCTGGGATTAAAGTACATGTGCCACTTTGCGTCCAGCTTTATGTGGGTGCTGAGGAATCTAACTTGGGTCAACAGATTTTCAAGCAAACACCTTTAGCCACTGAGTCATCTCCCCACCCCTGAAGCATTACACTTTCAACAGATTTTCAATGTATCACATGAAGTTTATGCATCACCAAGCTATGCTTTTTGTGAAAGAATCTTATTGTTTTGTTTTTTAAATAGTTTTTATTTATTTATTTGAGAGAGAGAGACAGAGAGACAGAGATGATAAGTGCACCAGAGCCTCCAGCCACTGTAAATGAACTCCAGACACATAAGCCTCTTTGTGCACCTGGCTTTATTTGGGTACTGAAGTATTTGAACTCAGGCCAGTAGGCTTTGCAAGCAAGTGCTTTTAACCACTGAGGCATCTCCACAGACCTGTTTTGCTTTTTTAAGTAATTGTAGTTCATCTTCCTCTCTCCAGACAATAAATCTAATTTATTTCTTTTTGTTTGAAACAGAGTCTTGCTATATAGCCCATGCAGGCTTTGAATTGATGATTCTCCTGTTTCAGCCTCCTGAGTGATGCTCCACCGTATTTCTTTTCTCCTCTCTCTGTCTCTCTTTCTCAGTGTGTGTGTGTGTGTGTGTGTGTGTGTGTGTGTGTGTGTGTGTGTGTGTGTGTGTGTAGGCCAGAGGAGAACACTGGTATCCAATTTTAGTGCTCCTCTACTTTGTTTCTTTGAGTCCCAGTCTCTCATTGAACATGGAGCTGCTGTTTTCTGTCAGATGAACCCCAGCAATTCTCCTGTCTCTGTCCCCCTCTCAGAATGGAGGTTACAGGCATGCATGGCCATAGCTACACCTGGGTTTTTATGTGGCTTCTGGGGATTCAACTCAGGTGACCCACTGTGCCATCTCCCCAGCCTTACTCCCCCACCCGGTTTATTTCTTACAATAAATGGTACATTGGATGATCTCGTGAAACTCATGATTTTCATGAATTACATCTTGATTCAGATGTAAGAATTAGCATATGTAAGCTCCAGTTGGACCACCTGCCCTGTAATCTGATCCCCAGCAGCAAATAGCTAACCTTTATGTTTCTCTGGGCAGCACCTATTTCAGCCACAGTCCCCCAGCTGGGGGAGGGGGGAGTTGAGTCCCCCAGTTTCCTTTGGAATATCAGTGTTTCATCTTTGTATGCCTATCTATTGATGCCACTGACAGCCCTGGACCCTGTCAATCTTTCCCTATATTGTCTTACTTCATCTTCATTGCATCGTGGACATTTCTGATCCTGGGTGACAACCCAGGCAACCTGATTTCCAGAAGTGCATTTAGAATCTCTCGGCTCTTCTGCCTCCAGAGTTATTTCCTTATTTTATGAAATAAAAAAAAAATTAAAAGAAGTTGGAATATTAGTTTAAATGTTGGCTTAGCCAAAGCAGCATGACAGTGTTCAGACCTCTAACAGGAAACAAGGGTTCACTCTGTTACCACCCCAACAATCATGGTGGGAAGGCCAACCTGGGTCTGTGTATAGTAAGTGAATAAATTGGGGGCTGAATAAGTCACCAAGTGACCTGTAAGTTGCAGGAATGGATATGAAAACGAGAAGTCAGCTTGGTCACTAGATCATCTGACCCATCTTACAGATTGGTCCAAGCCTGTGCACCTTGCTGCTGAGAAAGGTCGACCAGTTGCCTAGTTGGAAGGGTGCAGGTTATACAAGGGCCCCAGCAGCTGCAGACTACACACCCCAAGAACTGCGTGTCAAATTTCCCCTCTGCCCCTCACCTCCTCAGTTTACCGAACTCTAGAGTTGCGTCTTGTGAATTCATCTTCTTTCTGTGATAGTCTCAAGAAATAATGGATTCTAGCAAATGCTTTATAATAAACCAAAACTTAGGGAAGCCAGGTTGGGGAGACACTAATCCACTAGAGAAGCGCTTCTGAAATCGGATCCTGGGGATCTGGGTAATAAAAATCATTAATAATAATAATTAATAATAAACCCTGCATCTCGTGCCTGATGTTTAAGCACATCAGCCAGCGCGCAGATGGTGCTGATGTTGTCGGTCATATCTGCTTGGGTGGAGGACCCAGGAGTGGAGGGGACCGGGAGACGGGAAGATGGGAGACGAGAGGAGGGAGGCTGCGGGGTGAGGGGAGGAGAGGGTGCTCAGAGGACGGAGGCTGGCTGCGGGGCTGAGCGAGGATGCGCAGAGCGAGGCGGGCGGGCGGGCGGGCGCTCGGCGGCTGCGCGGGGCGCGTGCAGGTGGCAGCGGCGGCTGAGTCCCCGTCCGCGCCCGCGGCGGCCCCGCTGCGCTGCGCTGCGGCCCGAGCGGCCTGGCTGCGGGATCGGGATCGGAGCTCGGCGATGGCCCGGCAGCTCCCGGGAGGCTGGTCCCCGCGGCTCCTGCCGCCGCCGCCGCCGCTGCTGCTGCTGCTGCTGGCCGGGCTCTCCGCCTGCCACGCCAGCCCCGCGGATGACGGCGCGGGCCCCGGGGGACGGGGACCCCGGAGCCGCGCGCGGGGGGACGCGGGCGCCGACGACGCAGCGCCGCGCCACGACTCCTCCTACGGCACCTTCGCGGGGGAGTTCTACGACCTGCGCTACCTGTCCGAGGACGGTGAGGCTGCGGGAGATGGGGGGACCCATACCCGCCTGGGGGATCGGGACCCGCGGCACGGCCGGCGCCAGGAAGGGGAGAGAGGGCTGGAAGGGCCGTCAGCACCTGCTGTCCTCTTTGCACGTGGGGAAACTGAGGCCGGCACACTCCGATCCAAGTCTTGCCAGGCTCTGGACAGGAGGTGCTAAGCCCAGGGACCCCCAGTTCTCTGCCCTCCACCCTCCCTGCCCTGGAGGAGGCCACCATCTGGTCTTGGTGCCCGAGCCCAGGGTGGGTGAGAAGCAAAAAGCTCAACTTAAAGGAGACATGTTGCCTAGTTTCTTCCCTGTGGTCTTGACCTAATTAACAGAGACTAGCGCTCCATCTTCTTGGTGCTCTCTGTTGGTCTCACTTGCCTCTGGGTCACAGCTTTCGCCCCAATTCAACCCATGCCTGTCATCACACTTGTGGTCCCCAAGTGTGGGCCAGCATGGTTGGGATCTTTTGGGCACAGAGGCGGTTTCTTAGCCAGCCTCCCAGTCCAGATGCTCGCTTGGGCACAAAAGACACAGTGAATCTGGTCAGGGGGTTTGCTTTCTTATCTCTGCAACTTGGAGGCGTGATTTTCCCTTACTTCTGCCAAGAGGGACCATGAATTAAGCTGAGCATAGATACCTGTTAGCAGGTGTATACGTTAATTAGGATTGGGTCCAGCCAAATACAAACGTAAATATTCCAGTAAGCTAGAATTGTCCCCCTAACGTAAAGAAATCTAAAAACAGACAATCCCAAACTGGTGTAGAGACTCCCTAGTCATCATGGACCCTGGGCCCTGCTCTTTAGGTCCTTCCTAATTCTTAGCATTTAACTTCATGTTCCGAGTAACTACTTAAGCTCTGCCCATGACACTCACCTTCCAGATGGTAGAAAAGAGTAAGTATGGAGAAGATGCTCACCGGCTACTTATAAGGACATTACTTTGTTAAAGGTTCCATCCTGGGCTGGAGAGATGGCTCAGTGGTTGAGGTGGTTACCTGCAAAGCCTAACAGCCCGGGGTCTAATTCCCCAGTACCCGGGTAAAGCCAAATGTACAAAGTGGTGCATGCATCTGGAGTTCATTTGCAGTGGCTGGAGGCCAAGCGCTCTCTCTCTCTCTCTCTCTCTCTCTCTCTCTCTCTCTCTCTCTCTCTCTCTCTCTCTCTCCTTGCCAAAAAATAAAATATTTTTTAAAGTTCCATCCAGGGCTGGAGAGATGACTCAATGGTTAAGGCATTCACCTGCAGTCTGACACCCCAGGTACAATTTTTCAGTCCCTACATAAATCCAGATGCATAAAGTGGAGCATGTACCTGGAGTTTGTTCACAGCAGGTTGAGGCCTTGGCATAGCCATTCTCTCTCTCTCTCTCTCTCTCTCTCTCTCTCTCTGTTCCTCTTGGCTCTCTCTGCTTGCAAATAAATAACATACTTTGAAAAGCCCCATCCCCATCTAATAGTTCTCTTTGTGGCCATGTTTCCACACATAGATGCAAAGCAGGCTGGGAAAGATAGATTTTAGCTGAGAAATACTATAACCAGTTCAAAAATTGGAATTATATTAAAGCAGGTGGAGAGAATCTACTGGGAGAAATGTATTTAGCTGCGGATACAGAGACACTCCCACTCAACATCTAGTGCTTAATTATGACAGGGTTTTTTTCTCTCAGATTAGTATGCACAATCTGGAGCTGGTGAGGCAGCTTTGTTCCATATGGTCACTCAAGGACCCAGGTTTCTTCTGTCTTATTCCTCCTCTACCTCCTAAGTACCCAGAGACGCTGTGGCTCCCTTAGCTGGAGTTTGCTCTCTGGCTTACTTCCTTTCACAACCTCTCCTGTGAGCTGTCACTCTCCATGCTTCTGCTGCCCTTGCTCCTGATAGCTGCGCGGCGCACTTCCTTTCAGATCTCACTACCATCTGCTGGCGGGAATACCTGTACTAGGGGCCACATTCTGCTACTCTGTCCCCCTGGACCTGGGCTTCCACCCTGTGGGTCCTCAAGAGAGGCCTGGCCCAAATCTGTAGAAATCATCAGTCATGTTTCCTTAAAAGGCTGATGTCCTTGTGGGACAAGGAGGGGCTGAAGCAAGAGAAATGGACACCCCAAAGGCCAAGGAAAGAGGGAGTTAGGAAGATGCATCGTGCGCATGGTGAAGTCCAAAAGTGCGAAGACTGGGAATAGCTGGTGGACTTGGGAGATGCAAGGTTGGACACAGGGTTACTATTGATCACCAGCTTGCCAGCATCTAGTGTCTCCTAGGAGATGAGCCTCTGGGCATGTCCATGAAAGCTTAGCAGGATTATGTTCATTGAGGAGGTATGACCCACTCTGAGGATGGGCAGCACAGTTCCATCGGTTGAGGTCTCAGACTGCAAAATAAAGAAATAAATAACCCCCTAGAAACTGTAAGGCCTCCCCCACCCAAAAGCCCTCTTCTTCCTTTAAGTTAGGTATTTCATTTAAGCAGAGAGAAAAGTCACTAATGCACAAGGCAAGGAGTGACTCCCCCCTCCCGGATGTTGTCAGAGGATGCCTCGACTGGATGACTGGCCCTGGAGGAAGTAGAAGGTGAAGAGATGGAACTCATGCCTTCGAACTATTTCAGAATAAATGGCCTAGTCTTGTTTTCCCATTATCAGCTACTTGCTTCTCAGTGTGGACTCCAAGAAGCCAAGAAACGGAGCTTTATTAAAATGTTTGATATTGGTATAAAATTGTATGTATTCACAAAGCAATATGCTCAGTATCATAAGTTAGCCGGGGACACTAGAACAATAGGTGGGAATAGAGATTTCCATGGAGTTGTAAGGGAGCCCACTGTCCATTCCCTGCCTTCTCCCGAGGCTCTTTTTCCAGTGTCCAGATCGCCCAAGACCTCCAAATCCAGAGACCACGCACTGGCTGATTTTGTGTCTCTCATCACCCCACATGTGTTTTTTGGTTAAGATTTAAATTATGCATTGATTTTACTGTGCTGGTTTTCAGAATTCCTGGGGTGCACACTGCCTGTGCTATGCTCTTCATTCTCACAGTCCCAGCCCCAATGCTACCTCTTTCAGGAAGGCTTCTCTGATTGTCTCCTCCTCCCATCCTGGGCAAGGATATTCTCTCTGAGCATAAGACCTGACCTTGCTGCACCCTCTTAGCTCTCTGTGGTCAAGGGTTTGGGAAGGGTCTGCATGTCTCTTTCTTTCCCTTGAGGTTTTCAGCCCAGAGTCTGATGTTCTAAAAATAATAAAATGTGAAATATCACCATTTGATTGTGGATAGATACCCTATTCTGAAGGTGCTATGGGAGAGAAAAGCAATAACAACAACAACAACGAAATGATCTGAGTATAATTTTAGGGTTAGCTACTAAGTGCAGTCCCCGTACCCCATTCCCTTCTTCCTGCTGTTAGCCGGCCAGGGGGAGGACCTGGAGTCTGAGCCAAGAGCTACATGGAAGGAAAAGTCATTTATGGTGACTTCTCTTTCAAGTATAATAATCATCTGACCATTTGTAAAACACATGGCCCAATCATGAACTTGAAGTTCTCAACCCTAACCAGGGTTTTCCTGTCTTGAGATAGAGCTGAGAGGACAGGTGCATGAGGACGAAAGCAGAAGTCCTTTATCTACTGTACTTCTGTGACTACTGGGTGCTGTGGGTGAATGTGTAACTCTTCAGTCTACAAGGCTGGACGTTCTCTAAAGATCATCACGTGCGTCTGACTTATCTCTGTGACCTTCATGAATCTAGTCTGCTGATTGATAACATCCAATTGGGGCTTTCTTTTAATAGTGCTTACTGTGTGCTAGGCACTATTCTAAGTTGCTCTACCCACATCAATTTTTGATTTATTTTTTGACAATTTTATACACGTATATAATGTAATTGATCATGTTCACCGCCATTACCTTTCATGTCTCTCATCTCCTCCTGTTGAACCCCTTCTTTTTTCCAAATAATTCTGCTTCTACTTTTTAAAATAAATTATTTCTGAGAGAGAGAGAGAGAGAGAGAGAGAGAGAGAGAGAGAGAGAGAGAGAATAGGTGCTCCAGGGCTTCTTGCCACAGCAAACAAGCTTCAAATATATGTGTCACTTTGTGCATCTAGTTTTATATGGGTTTAGGGGAATTGAACCTGGGGCCAACAGGTTTTGCAAGCGTCTTTAACTGCTGAGCCATCTCCCTAGCAACCCCCCCACAGTTCTACTTTTGATATCGTGTGTGTGTGTGTGTGTGTGTGTGTGTGTGAGAGAGAGAGAGAGAGAGAGAGAGAGAGAGAGAGAGAGAGAGAGAGAGAGCTACTGAGTTTAATTGAGGTCATTTATAGGAACATAGGTGATAGCTTATCTGTCAGTGGCGGTACCACTAAAAAGTCTTCCCCTCCTTCAGCAACCATTAACTTCCAATAGCTCCTCAGGGAGGAGGTTATTCACATTAATTTTAATCCTTCCAGCAGCCCTGTGAGCTTGATGCTTACTGTTTTCCCCCACTTTGGAGCTGAGGGAATTGACCCACAAACAAACTTCTAAAAATCCTAGCTAATGACACCAGAGGAAAGCAGCAGAAACTGGGTGGGTCTGCAGATTGACTTTGTGGCGTGGATGGTGCAAGGTGTCCAGCCTGCTTGATTGGAGGGTCCCTGTGCACATGTGCTGGGAAATAGCTGAGGACAGGTGGAACGAGGCATTTTTTATGGATGAGCCTGAGATGAGGGTTTTAGAATGGCTACACTAGGCGGGAGACATGCCAGGTTCCTAAGCAGCGGAGTGGGCCATGGAACTTCCCACTTCACAGCCCCTTGACATCATCATCTTCTCCTCGCCCCTCTGGTAAGTAGCCGTGGTGATTTCGGGAGTGGAGAGAGAGGCTGGTGCAGCAGTAGATCTCAAACATGAAGCTCAATGGGATGGTCAGACAGTTTGTGGTTGAAACTTGAAGAAATCAAGTATAAAAATTAATACCTGAAGGCTGTGATCCAAGCAGTTAATTAGAAGCAATAAGTAGCAAACCAGAAGCCATTAACCATCTAGCAGAGTATAGCCAAGCAGGCTCAGGGGATTGCAGGAAAAGAACAGATAGTTCCATAAATTAGACAAGAAAGGAAACCACGGAGCCTCAAAAAAATCCATTACGGGCCAGGGGAGAACTTAGCGAGCTTGCTTGGCAGGTACAAGGTTCGGTCCTCAACACTGCAAAAATAAATAATAAATAATAAATAACTACTTGTGTCATATTAAAGGAATATCTGAAAGAGGAAACAATAAAAGAGTACAAATTAGGAAAAGAAAAAATGACTCTAACTATTCTCCAAAACAGAACAGTTGTTAGAAGGATTTAGAGTCCATGTGAGTGAGAAGGAAGCAGAAGAATATTTACAGATTTTTAAAAAACTCCAAAACACTGCTATTCATTTAGGTTTTAAAAAATATTTTATTTATTTATTTGCAGGGGAGAGAGAGAGAGAGAGAGAGAGAGAGAGAGAGAGAGAGAGAGAGAGAGAGCACACCAGGGCTCAGGTCCTTCTGCTTTGTAGGCAACTGCTTTAACCACTGAGATATCTCCCCAGCCCTCATTTTAAAAAATATTTTATTTATTCATTTTCAAGCAGAGAAATATATATATATATTAGAGAGAGAGAGAGAGAGAGAGAGAGAGAGAGAGAGAGAGAGAGCACACCAGGGCCACCACCTTGTGGGTTTGGCATATGTGGGTCCTGGGGAATTGAACCCCGGGGCCTTAGGCACCAGAGGCAAGTGCCTTAACCGCTGATCCATCTCTCCAGCCCTCATTTAAGTTTTGTTTTAGTGAAAAGTAGTGTGAAAACAGAAATTGGAATGGAAGGAAAGAAATAAGTGAAAGCAATGATGAAAACTTGGTGGTGGAACTAAACTGTAGAGGAGGGAGGGCACTGACTGTGCCTGGGGGGGGTTCTCAAAAATGAGGAAGCCAGGGAGAGAGAGTGCAGGGGAGTGAGGAAGGACATGGAAAAGTCTCCAAGCATTGAAATGACCCAGGTTTCTGCTTTAGAAAACAGCACGAAGCTAAAGAGACAGCGCAGCGGTACAGTGTTTGCACAAGGCTCTGGGTTTGATCCCCCAAACCAAGTAGAGAATAAGATGGTGGAGGGAGGGGACCCAGGTAAGAGAGTGGATGATAGTCAAAAAGCAGGCTCCAGTGTCTGAGATGGGAATAAGAGGAAGTGGTGTCTGAGTAGATGTACCAGATGGTGAGAAGGGAGAACTCTAGGCCTGAGGCTTCAGAATTGAGAGCTGGAGGAGGCAGTGAGGTTGTTCACTAAGATAGGAAACACAGGAGGAAGATCACTGGGGAGGAGGCTGGGGAGGAGGTGGAATTAATTTACTTGTGGAATGGCCCCAGACATGCTCTGGGAGACAGTTGGCATTGGAATTAAACACTGATGAAAGAAAAGAGAAAAGGATGAAAATTGGGATGTAATACAAAGAATACATTTAAAGAACATAGAAATATAATAAATATATAACTATAAATAAATATACTATAAAGAAGTAGTAATATAGTGAAGACAGCAGAAACAATGAAGAAACCGAATCAAGAGGATCACTAAGGCCAAAAGTGATCTTCGCAAATATGAGGAAGGGGCTAGGGATGTAGCTCCGTCAGTAGAGTTCTTACCTAGCATACAGGAAGCCCAGCACTCAGAGGTAGAAGGATCTGAAGTTCATGGTCATCCTTAGCTATATATAGCTGATTTGAAGACAGCCTGAAATACATGAGATCCTGTCTCAGAAAAGAAGGGGTCAGTGCACCTACAACCAAGGACTGGAGTTCTGATCCCCAGCACCCATATAAATGCTGGCTGGGTGTGGCAACCAGAGCACTAGGGAGGTAGAGTTAGGGAATCCCTAGAAACAGTTGACTAGCTAACCAAGCCAAATCAATGAACTCTGGGTTCTATTGAGAGATCCTGCCTCAGTAAATAAAGTGCAGAGTGATCAAAGATGACATCTGGCATCAACCTCTGGCCTCCACAGGCATGCACCCACATGCACCCACAAGCATAGGCACATACATGCATGCACTCCACATTTATACACATACAAAAATATGAATAAGTGTATTAGTGCAGACCTTCTTAAACATTTTCACGTGTGACTCTTTTTTTAGCCTGAGAAATGTTTGTGTGCTCCCAGGTATATCAGTATATAAGGTAGGTAATAAGCAATAAATATGATAATAAAGAAATATTTTAAAATCAGTCTTTCGTATATGTGCAGTTTTGTCATTTACTAAAGATGAAAGCAAATTTATATACTGACGAGGTGGATCTGCTTGTTTACTCTTGGCTGAGTTATTATGCACGACATAGAGTGTTTTCAGTGTTGTTAAGAGTTGGTTGATGTTTTGATTTTATAACCATCATTACTAAGAATGCTGCTTCCCTGGATATGTAGACAGATGTGGCGGAAGGGTGTTTAGGGCTATTTCAGTAAGAGTTGCAAATACTGCCCTAATCACAAGTCAAAAATTATTTATAATTTTTTTTATGAAACTCAAGCCAACAACTCAAATGGCAATTGTTTTTTGAGACAGGGTCTCACTTATAGCCCAGGCTGACCTGGAACTCACAGCAGTCCTCCCACCTCAGCTTTCTGAGTGCTGGGATTGAAGGTGTGTACAGTCATGTCCCACAAACAGAAATTCTCCACGTCAGACATTATAACACAGTACAATCCAAAGATGTACTAATTTGATACTTATATACTGAGGAATGATGAAGGAATATACTGCTTATATAAGAAATAAAACTTTGTATATACTGTACAAATGCTATAATTCATGAAACACACTAGTTTAGAATCAAGGCATCTCTGGCACTATTTTTCAGCATGTTTTTGGAGTTACAGTCAGGCATACGCTGTGACAAGTATATATGTTGTATGTTCAGAACCAAGGCTCTAGGAAATTTGCTGGTTCAACACAGGTGGGCTCTGTCAAAGCACCTCAAATTCATTACATGTTGAAATTTTTTTTTCAAGGTAGGGTCTCACTCTAGCCCAGGCTGACCTGGAATTCACTCTGTAGTCTCAGGGTGGCCTTGAACTCATGGTGGTCCTCCTACCTCTGCCTCCCGAGTGCTGGGATTAAAGGCGTGTGCCACCACGCCCGGCTGAACTTTTAAAAGTAATATTTTTATTTATTTGCAAGGGGAGAGAGGAGAAAGGTAGATTGAGAGCGAGCACGAGGGCCTCCTGCCACTGCAAACAGACTCCAGAGACATGTGCCGCTTTGTGCATCTGGCTTTATGTCTGAATTTGGGAAGTAAACCCAGGCCATCAAGTTTGCAAGCAAGTGCCTTTAACGGCTGAACCATCTCTCCAGTCTACATGTTGAATTTTTTTTTTGTCTGTTTTTTTTTTTTTTTTTTTTTTAGAGTTAAGCTCTCACTCTAGCCTAGGCTAACCTAGAACTCACTCTGCAGTCCCAGGCTGGTCTCCAACTCACAGCAATCCTCCTACTTCTGCCTCCCGAGTGCTGGGATCAAAGGCGTGCGCCACCAAACTCTGCTCACATGTTGAATTTTGAATTAAATTGTGGTTGTCATTCTTACAGAAGCCTTACAGACCCCTGCATTCAGTTATGTTTGTAATTAAAGTGGAGAATGACCAAAAAAGACACCTAATGAGTTTAAGAAGTTGGGTATTTGTCAAGGTTCTACAGAAAAATAAAACCAATAGAATATGTATGCATATAGTCAGATATGCATATACATACATATATGATAGATTTATTTTAAGGGTTGATATACGTGTTTATGGAGACTGGCAAGTCCAGAATTTGTGGGATAGGCCAGCAGACTGGAAAGAAGGGATGATCCAGAGTTATAGCTTAAGGCCAAAGGCACCTGCTGCTGCATTGCTGAGGGAGGGCACTCTTCTCTTCTACCTGGCCTTTGATTGGATGAGGCCCACTGATATTGTAGAGAGAAATTTGCTTTCCTCAAAATCTACCAGTGTAAATTATAATCCGCTCTTAAAAGACCCCCACAAAACCACCTACAATAATGTTTGGCTACATATCTGGTTTCTGGGCCCAGCCACGTTAACATGTAAAATTCACCATCACAGTCAGCTTCTGTCAAGTGGATCAGGAGAAAGAGAAACTGGTGGTAGTGGCTCAGACCTGTAATCCCAGCACTTAGAAGGCTGAAGCAGGAGGATCACTTCACTATGAGTTTTGAGGGTAGTCTAGGCTACCGTGTGAGACTTTGTCTCAAAGACGCCAGAAAAAAGCTGGGGTAGTGGCACGCACCTTTAATCCCAGCTGAAGTAGGAGAATCCCTGTGAGTTCCAGGTCAGCCTGGGCTGGAGTGAGATGCTACCTCAGGGTGGGGAATCTTTTTTACCTTTCCATTCACATTGTACTTATTTTTGGCATTAAAATTTGCATTTATTTTGAAAAAAAGGACAGAAAAGAGAAAATATAATATTTGGAATGAAAGGGAAGAATGTATTAAATATTTAAAAGCTAATATGTTATAGCACCTGGAGCCCCTGGTGCTCCCATTCTCTCTCTCTTCTCTCTCTTTCTCGATCTCTCCCTTTGCAAATAAATTTTTAAAAATTGAAAAATATAAATAACCCAGTTTTAAAATGCAGAAAAAGGGATGAAGATATGATTAGCTTGCAAAACCTGCGGTTCAATTCCCTCCCTCACCCTGTAAAGCCAGATGCAAAAAGTGGTGCAAACATCTGGCATTTGTTTGTAGGACAAGAGACTCTGCCACCATCCTCTCAACACACATGGGCACACACACACACACGTGTTGGTAGATCAATAAAAATATTTAAAAATATAAAAGAAAAATGTGGAAAAGTGAGGCTGCAGAGAAGCTTGCCTACAACACCTAAAGGCCCAGGCTTGATTCTCCAGTGCCACATAAAGCCAGATTCACAGGTGCATGCATCTGGAGTCTGTTTGCAGTGGCTGGAGGCCCTAGCACATGCCCAGTCTCTCTCTCTCTCTCTCTCTCTCTCTCTCTCTCTCTCTCTCTCTCTCTCTCTCTCTCTGTATCTCTTCTGCCTCTCTGTGTGTGCAAATAAATAAAAATATTTTTAATATGAAAAAGCTGAAAGAATATTAAAGAAGGTACAAAGGGCTGGACAGATGGCTCAGCGGTTAAGGCATTTGCCTCCAGTGTCTAAGGCCCCCAGTTCAATTCCCCAGGACCCACATTAGCCAGACCCACAAGGTGGTGGCCTTGGTGTGCTCTCTCTCTCTCTCTCTCTCTCTCTCTCTCTCTGTATCTCTGTATCTCTCTGCTTGAAAAATGAATAAATAAAAAAGAAGGTACACAAAGAGTCAAAAATGCATGAAATTGGAACGATGCCCAATTAAGAAAATATAAATCAAAATCACGTGAGGTTGGCTCCACCCCTGCTCTGATGGCTACACCACGTGCTGACAAAGGTGGAGTTCCAGGGGCTATGCTTGTCAGACAGTGTAAAGTCATAAATTGCTACAGCTCTTTAGAAAATGATTTAGCAGGTCCTCACAAAATTAAGTATAAAGATGCTAGTCACTGTGACAACTGTCTTCTAAGAGAATTGAAAACAAATCCACATGGAAACTTAGATACAGCAGCATGATTCATAAGATCCCCAACCTGGAAACAACCCAAATGTTGATCAACTGATGAATGAACAGATATGGTCTGTCTTCTTATTCATCCATAAGAAGGAGTGACATTCAGACGCATACTGCGGCATAGAAGAACCTTGGAAAGATCCTGCTATGTGTGGTTCCTAACTTAATATTTACATACATGTAAGTGGGGATAGGCTATGAACCCAGGTAGGAGACCACATGGGGTGATGAAGAGGGAGGGGCATGAAAGCAGAAAGGAAGCTCTGGTGGGAAGGACGTGTCATAGCTGAGAAACAAAAATTTTGTTTGTAAAAGTCATAATGGGAGGCTGAGGTAGGAGGATTGTGGTGAGTTCAAGGCCAGTCTAGACTATAAAGTAAGTTCCAGGTCAGTCTGGGCTAGAGTGAGACCTTGCCTCAAAGGATAAAAGTCATAATGGAGCCTAATATTTTATGCTATTAAAAATTTTTGGGAGCTGGGCACGGTGGTGCACGCCTTTAATCCCAGCACTGGGGAGGCAGAAGTAGAAGGATTGCCGTGAGTTCGAGGCCAGCCTGAGACTACAGAGTAAATTCCAGGTCAGCCTGGGCTAGAGTGAGACCCTACCTCGAAAAACCAAAAAAGAAAAAAAAAAAGAATGGATTAGTCCTATGTGAATAAAAATTTAAACTATAAAAAGACATGATGAAAAAAGACATGAAGCGTGTAAATGGAGAAATATGTGTTCTTGGAAATATTAACTTGATGTTATAAATATATTAATTCTTCACCCACTCCCAATTCATCTGCAAACTTATTGCAATTACCTGTGCAAAAAAGTTGATAAGTACAAGCACATTTGATGACATATGAATTCTTACTTTGCTCTAGAAGCATACAAGAGGATAAAGACTCAGCGTTCTTTAGTGAAAATGTTTGCCAGCCCCCAATACACTAGTTTAGAACATTTATGTGAGCTTCCTTCCAAAAATGGCCTTTATTTAGACCTTAGAAACCCACTTTTCTTTTTTAAAAAACAAAATTACCCAGTGGTTATTAGTTCTCAGTCAAGTTTATAAAATTTTATTAGTCATAATCCAGTGATGATAACAACTGGTAGTTATTGTGCTAGAAACCCAACATAGACCACTGGATTGTTCTAGATGATGCTAGGTGCCCTATGGGGTTATAGACTAACTCTTGGAATATTCCTATCCAGAGTGGATGGGAGGAGAGACTGAGAAGTCGAGTAACCCTTGGAATTTCCCTTGGAAAAAAAGAAGCTGAAGTATTACATAGGAACTGGGGAATTGAACCTTGGTGATTAGGTTTTGTAGGTAAGCGACTTAACCGCTGAGCCATCTCTCCAGCCCTGTAATTTTTACTGAACAGCCAAACTGTACATTGTATGAACACAGGGTAAGGAACTTTCAAAGTTAGCTAATCCTTAAACGTTTGGTAAAGGAAGGGATTTAGAGGTATGATCTGTTGGATTCAGCTGATCCAGAACACACATACACTCTGATCACAAATGGAATCACATCAAGCCACCCGTTTTCGTCAACAGATCTGTGGATCCTGAGTTACTGACCTCGTCTTCAGCACTATGATCAGCACTTCTTAGGCATATATGGAGAGTCCAATCGGGTCACTGAGTAAACTGGGCAAAGAACATAGTTTAGGATCAGTCAGCATCTCTAAACATTGCTTGTCAACATTAGTCATCTGTGCTATTCAGGCCAAAGGTACAGCAAGGCAGAGCAAACCTAGACACAATACTTTAAGTGGGTAGATTACATAGTTGTAAGATTATTAGGGCAAGTTTTAGTAAGGAATTTAGCATCTCACAGCAAGAATCTCTGAAAAATTATTTGTATGATCTATAAGAAATATTCCCACAGTTATTTCCCATATTTCAGTCCCACATTTCATTCTTTTCATTTATTTATTTATTTATTTATTTATTTATTTATTTATTTATTTATTTATTTTTTGTTTTCTGAGGTAGGGTCTCTCTCTAGCCCAGGCTGACCTGGAATTCACTATGTAGTCTCAAGGTGGCCTCATAACTCATGGCAATTCTCCTTCCTCTGCTTCCCTAGTGCTGGGACTAAAGGTGTGTGTTGCCACACCCAGCAGGTTTTATTCTTATAGTTCATTCTTATAGTTTACTCCCATAGTTAATCCCCTACACTAGGAAGTAGTATGGCATATATGAGGCTCCGAGTTTGACCCCACAAATAGTGAGAAAAGGAAGAAGATGGGGAAACTGAGTCAAAAATAACATTAAAGAGATTGTCAATCACCTATAGAATCTTAAAGTCATATAAGTGAATTGCATTCTGGATAAATAGTCTAAAAAATATAGTCTCAAAATCGTGGTAACAGGGATGGAGAGATGGCTAAGTGGTTAAGGCATTTGCCTGTAAAGCCTAACAACCCGGGTTCAATTCCTCAGCACCTACCTGAAGCCTGATGCACAAAGTGGCACATGAGTCTCGAGTTTATTTGCAGTGGCTGGAGGCCCTAGTGTGCCCATTCTCTCTCTCTCTCTCTCTCTCTCTCTCTCTTTCTCTCTGTCTCTCTCCATCTGTCTCTCTCCCTCTGACTCTCTGCTTGAAAATATAAATAAGTAAAAATATTTTTAAAATTAAAAAAAATTATGGTGACAAATAAAGGAAAGACATATATGAAGTTCCTTAACATACTTGGTAGCATTGAGAAAATATGAAGGGAAAAATGAAAAGCTCACCCAAGACAGGGCTCAGTCTGCAATAGAGACTTTCAGCCCCAAAGAGCCACAAAATAGAAAATAGAAGTAATGTATTTGACCCCGTTACTTAGAGGTGATAAAAAATTAGGACTGTATTTCATCAAGCGCTCAAGATCTGAAGTTGTAGAAATGGGTACCAACTGTGGACAGACATGTGTCAGAAAAAATACCCTAGAGGCATTTGTGTGTGTGTGTGTGTGTGTGTGTATGTGTGTGTGTGTAGCATTGTCGTATGGTGTGTGTGTAGGATGCATGCACCAATGCACACATATGCAGAGATCAAACAAAAACATCAGGTTCTCTCTATGGCCATCTGCCTGTTTCCTTCAAGATAGGGTCTTTCTTGTTTGTTGGAAGGCCAGTTTAGCTAGCCCACAAACTTTAGGATTATCATTCTGCCTCCTAATGCCATAATCAAAAGGGATTATAAGATGCATGATAGCTTTATGTGGGTTCTGGGGATTCAAACTCTAGTTGACTGGCTTGAGGAGCAAGTGTCTTTAACCACTGAGCAATATCCCCAGTTCTAAGAGACATTAAAAAAATATAAAAAGTCTACCAGAACTAAACAAAACTTATTTTAAAAAATTACAAACCATATACTGGACTTTACAAAATTGGAAAAAAACAATATTATTTTCAGATGTTTATTTACATTACCTTATTCCTATAGGTTCTTGGAATTCATCAGTTAACAACCACCTCCTCAGTGTCTAGTCTCGAACTGTCTGCAGCATGCGTGGTTCCTGTGCAACATGGAATAAACGGCCAGAGTGAAAAGATTTCCCTTATAAACCGAGGCAGACTCCACCTTCGTCCCCTGTGTATGATTACATACATGATACAATCACATAAGAACAAGGGCACAGCGTTAGGAGCTGTGTGTTGAAGGGACTTCGTAGCATGAAAATGTTAAAAGCTTTAGGCTGTCAGGTCAGAGAAATGAAAGGCAAAAAACCTTAGTCTGCATATACATGGAGAAATCCTACCATCAAGTATATGAGTAAGCCCTGGCATTTTTCTTTCTTCTAGAGCATATGCATATATTACATTTGTGATTTTACAAACTCCCAGAGGACAGTGGTCATCCATTGGTTATGTGGAATGATTTGGAGTCTCTGGCTCCTTGCTTTAAAATTAGGCACAAACACACCCATTCTCAGACCCCACATGAAGTTGGGTTCAAAGGTGTGGGCCTATGTCCTCCACTCATGAAGGGGCTGGTTTGCTGAGACCCCCAGACATCGCTAGAGATGTGATATAAAATCATCAGCGGGGCTGGATTCTAACCATTATTTATTCTCACTGCCAGGTTACCCTTTCCCCACTGCTCCGCCTGTGGACCCATTTGCCAAAATCAAAGTGGAAGACTGCGGAAGAACCAAGGGATGCTTTAGGTTGGTAAGCTCAACTTGGATAACTTTATGGCTAGCAAATGTCCTTTCTTATTTTTTTTGATCATAAGTCTGCACCCCTTTGTAACTACCGCAAGGTTATGATCATTTCTAATCACCATTCCTGTGTTCTGGTCCCTCCTTTTTTCCCCATCGTTTTTTGAGACAATCTTGTTGTGTAGCCCAGGATGGCCTGGTTGGTACTCACTATATGGCCCAGGCTGGCCTCACTTGTGGGCAATCTTTCAGTCTCTATCTCCCCAATACCAGGATTACGGGCAGATGCCACCACACCTAGCCAGTGCTCAGTTTGCTTGCTTTTATACAGTGTAGTGGTCTGTAATTTTCTATACCTATATTAATCCATAAATTCATTTTCAGCCCCAGAAATAATGATTGAAACAAAGACTAATAAAGATCTTTGCCTGCTTTTTTTTAAAAAAGGAATTGGATATTCAAAATGCCTAGCATTGTCTGATCTGCCCATAGCTCCAGCAGAAGAAACCCCCAATACTCTTATGACGAATCAGTCTTCCTTGTGTAACTAGGGGTGACACCTGGCCCATGGCTCTGTGGCCAGACATGGAGAACCAGAGAAAGGTCCAGTGCCTGATGCCTGCTAGAGCCAAATAGCCTTAAAACTGACATGAGCCTTGTTTTTCAGATTTTTTTAGATCATCTTCTAGTAATTCACCAAAATGACAGATACAAAGGGAAAGAAGAGAAATAACCAATATATACGACCTCTAGGCTTTACAGAAAACACGGATTTGTTCTTTTGGCCATAGAGATGTGAATCTACAAGAAGAGTGATGTAGACATCAAAGGAATGGATACTGTTCAAAAAGGAATGCCCCACAAGTGTTACCATGGTGAAACTGGAAGAGTCTAGGGTGTTACCCAGCATGCTGTTGGCATTGTTGTCAACAGCAAGTTAAGGGCAGGTTCTGGCCAGAACTAATGTGTGTAGTCAGCATATGAAGCACTCTTAAGGGCAGAGAGGGCCTCCTGAAACAGGGGAAGGACAATGATCAGAAATGAAAGCAAAGTGAAATGAACCTAGGTTCAGCAGAAGCAGCCTCTCCTTCCAGAGACTCACGCTTTGTGGAAACCAATAGAAAGAGAGACCTGTTTTGTTTTTAATCAGAACCATAAACAAAAGAATTTTTAAGGATCAGTCATGATACCACAGTTTCTGGAAACTTTTTTTCTTTCCTCGCTAGGAATTCAAAAATAGTTCAGTAATAACTAAAGCTTAAGGAACCCTGGTATTTGCAGCATGGATAGGGAGTGTGTTTAGAAACCCAGTTCAAGTCCTATTGAGGACTCCGACTTCACTATGCGACCTTCTCTGGGCAATAAAGGGATCATCTCTATGGTCCCTCCTGGGTGAAATTGTTTTTGAGATCAGATGCATCCTATGTTCCCTGCCCAGCATCCTGTCTGACACTCAGTGGATGCTCTTTTTCTGTGTTGATGAAGTAAAACAGATGTCTCTTTGGGTGTGTTCCCTAGGTATGGCAAGCCGGGCTGTAACGCAGAGACCTGTGAATACTTCCTTAGCTACCGGATGATAGGGGCTGATGTGGAGTTTGAGCTGAGTGCAGACACGGATGGTTGGGTGGCAGTTGGATTCTCTTCGGACAAGAAAATGGTAAGACACAAATCGTGAGAGGGCTGCGGCTTCTTCTGAGCGTCTTTTCTGTGCTTCTTTAGATTTTAGAAGCAGTGAGTTAATCAAATAAGTATTGCATCACTACAACTGTCTTAATTTCAACTTAATCCAAGTGCACTTCAGTGGAAGTTTTAGTTATCAGAATACAAGGCGGCTGGTGGGACATGCAACCATAAGCAATGCCCATCATGTCCTGTGGAAAGAGCCTTAAAAATGCATGTGTTAAAGCCGGGCGTGGTGGCGCACGTCTTTAATCCCAGCACTCAGGAGGCAGAGGTAGGAGGATCACCATGAGTTCAAGGCCACCCTGAGACTACATAGTGAATTCCAGGTCAGCCTGGACTAGAGTGAGACCCTACCTCAAAAAACAAACAAACAAAAAAATGCATGTGTTGAACCAATAAACATGCATCTCCTCGCATACACGTGGAGTGGCTGGAGCTTGGTTCACTCTAGGTGAGTTGCCTGGGCCTGGCTGCACTTCATGGCTTGTTCAGGTTTTCTCCGTGTGTTCTCCTGTCTGGAAGGAGCAGCTACGGAGGCACGTTCTTTTCACAGCAGAGAAGAGCCACTATATGAGGAAACGTCGACATGTTCCTCCTTCCCACTCACTCTCAACACAGAACACTTGTGTGACCAGATGTGTAGTGTTGCTCCCCCTTCACCAAACAATTTTCCAGTGAACATCATGTTCTTTAATTCAAGTCGTTTCTGACACAGTCTATCTGGAGATAGTGTCAAATCTGACAAGGCTGCTACACTCTAAATGCCAATTGCAAATCCTGGGTTGTGACCAATGCTTCTGACCAGCAATCAGAGATCCCATGACCCCCTGCTTAATGTCATTCATTTGCTAGAACTCAGGTAAGCACTTTACTTACATTTACTTATTGCATCAAGCAGCTTTCCTTTGCTATGACAAACTATTTGAAATAATCAACTTAAAAAAAAAAGTTTTAAGGGCTGGTGATGTAGTTCACTGTTAGAGAATTTGCTTAGCATGCACAGGCCCTGAATTTTTGATCCCCATCACTGCTAAAATACACACAACAGTAACAACAACAAAGTTTGTTTTGGCTCATGGTTTCAGAGATTTCAGTTCAACTGGGGCCTGTGGAAAGGTGAGAAACCATGGCAGGAGCCTTGTGGTGGAGGGGCCAGAGTCCTGTAGCCCCTTCAAGGGCATACTCTCAATTACTCAATGACGCCCTCTAGGTTCCATATCTGAAAGTTCCCACCATTTCCCAACTGTGTCAGAGGCTGAGGTCTCTGGGAGATATTCCACATCCAAACCCCAGCACCTATTTGTTATCAAGAGTGTTACAAAGGATACGAAGGATGAGGCAGATGCAGGAGATGCAGAGCAGGTGGGGGAGAGGGAGGAGAAGCTTTGATGGCAGCTTATAGAGTGCACCACCATCCAGTAACTCTGCATTTATGTAGCCAAGGGGACACTCATCCAACGCCAGTTCTTTTCTTTCTTTCTTTCCTTTTATTATTATTATTATTATTTATTTATTTATTTATTTATTTTCGAGGTAGGGTCTCATTCTAGCCCAGGCTGACCTGGAATTCACTCTGTAGTCTCAGGGTGGCCTTGAACTCATAGTGATCCTCCTACCTCTGCCTCCCGAGTGCTGGGATTAAAGGCGTGCGCCACCACGCCAGGCTTCTTTCCTTTTTTTTAAATGAAGACTTCAGTCATATAAGAAAAATTTAAGCAGAGGATAGACCAGAATGGAGCTCAGACAAGGATACCTTTATTCAGCAGCGAGGAAACATGACTTCTCTCGGGTCTGAATTTAAGTTCCCTTGGGTAGCTTCTATGAGCGTATTTAAAGGACCTTTGGTATGATATGGGCTTCACAGTTACAGTTCCTCCTAGATACAGGATTCTCTAAGTGACAGTCTATCCAGAGGCATATAAATGTGGATTGGGCTGGGGTGTTAAACTCTTTTCAAAAGGGCCTTATCAGAGAAAAGATTCTTCAGATATGTAAAGCATTCTCCCAGGTGTTTGAGGTGCTATCCTGGGTAAGTTTCTGTGTGGAAACATTTTTCCCAGGCTCAGATGGAGCTGTATCTTCCCTTCAAGTCATGGCTATTTTTTTTTTGTTGTTGTTGTTTTTTTGAGGTAGGGTCTTGCTCTAGCCCAGGCTGACCTGGAATTCACTATGTAGTCTCAGGGTGGCCTTGAACTCACAGCCATCCTCCTACCTCTGCCTCCCGAGTGCTGGGATTAAAGGCGTGTGCCACCACGCCCGGCTTAGTCATGGCTATTATTGAATAAATCATTGGCCATTAGTTATAGCTCAACCCAGAGATCATGGGGTGGGGTTAAAAGTTTGGCCTTTCTAGTGACCACCCCTATTTTGAAGCTATCTAGGGGTGTTCAGACCCCAGTCATTCATTATCATACAAAAGACACTGTTCTGACTCTGGAGCTATGTGCCAGGAATCAGGGGGCAGAAAACAAACATGATTTCTTATTTTCTCACAATGTCATGATCACACCATTCAAACTTCTGTTCAGGTCACAGGTACTCACATTCCACTGCCCAAAGTGAGTCACACAGCCAATCCCAGAATGAAAGGGCTGAGAAGTACACTCCCTCTCCCAGGAAGCCTGTGTCTATATATACATGCTCTACTACAGGGGAGTGAAGACATGAGTCCTATAAATTTAGTCTTCCACAATATGCACTGACCAGCAAACATCTGGACCCCAGCAAGGACTTTCACAGGAAGCCATGCAGTAATCCACGCCATACATCTCTCTCTCTCTGCAGCCCTACTGTTCTCTTTCCCCTGGGGTTACTTATGATGCTAACTGTGCTCACTGAAGGCTTTTAAATGACATCTCAAATCATTTTTGGTGAGATTTCTAATTACAGAGGTCATGGAATGGACATTTCCGAGTGAAATGCTTGCAGAAGACAAGCTTGACTTTTTTTCTTCTTCATCCTTGTCCGTGTTTTAGGGTGGTGATGATGTCATGGCCTGCGTCCATGATGACAATGGCAGGGTGCGCATACAGCACTTCTACAATGTGGGCCAGTGGGCAAAGGAGATTCAGAGAAACCCTGCCAGAGATGAAGAAGGGGTTTTTGAGAACAATCGTGTCACCTGCAGGTTTAAACGTCCCGTGAATGTTCCCAGAGATGAAACAATTGTGGATCTGCATTTGAGTTGGTATTACCTGTTCGCTTGGGGCCCGGCCATTCAGGGTAAGCTTCCTGAAATGCATCTTATGTCTGCCATATATAGGACACAGACTGCTTAATTCTCGCATTTCCATTTACTCCTTAACACACCCTGCAGAGGTCTGGATACTATCTTCATTTTAGGGAAACTAATACAAGTGCTCATGGCTAGAGAACTAATTAATGGAAGAAGTAAAATTCAACCTCAGGTCTTTCAGACTCTAAAATCAGTGAATTCTCTTAACTCTCTACACAGGAACACACTGAGTAGAAAAAGGCTTCTAGAAATTTTTTCAGAGCTCAACAGTAAGCATTTCATTAGTGCTCACCTTATGACTATTCTCTTGGTCACAAATCAACCAAATTATCCTATAATTTAGCCTGTTACTCATCAAACATTGAGGCGCATATGAATTCCGTGGCTGTGTTGTTAAAATGCGGTCTGTTGAGGTGGGGCCCGAGATTCTGCATTTTAACAAGCTCCCTGGTGATGCTGGTTCATGGAGGATCTTATTTTGGATGGTAATACTCTCTGTCAATTTCCCCATCAAAGACTCAAAGTCATCATGAAAGACCATTTAGAGACCGCTAAAATCAAGTCACATTGTGTCTTGAGCAATTTTCCTGGTTGATCAGCTTAGACGCCTGAGAACGAGTGGCAGTGAGTTTGGTTTGCTGTCTTGCATAAACTCATTCTCTCACTCTTGCTTCTGCCTCCTGGTAGTTTGTTGTTGTTGTTATTTAGCCAAGGGGACACTCATCCAATGCCAGTTCTTTTCTTTCCTTTTATTTTATTATTATTATTTTTTGTTTGTTTTGTTTTTTCAAGGTAGGGTCTCGCTCTAGCCCAGGCTGACCTGGAACTCACTATGTAGTCTCAGGCTGGCCTCGAACTCACAGCAATCCTCCTACCTCTGCCTCCTGAGTGCTGGGATTAAAGGCATGCACCCCTTCCTTCCTTCCTTCCTTCCTTCCTTCCTTCCTTCCTTCCTTCCTTCCTTCCTTCCTTCCTTCTTTCCTTCCTTCCTCTCTTTTCTTTCTTTCCTTCTTTCCCTCTCTCTCTTTCCTTCCCTCCCTCCCTCCCTCTTTCTTATATGCACATTTGAACTTTGTTGCTCAGGCTGACACTCCTGTTTCAGACTCCTGAGTAGCTGAGTTTATAGATGTTGGCCACCACACCCAGTTTAGCCTCTTTGTTTACTGTGCTGCCTCCTCTAATCTGATTTTTTTTTCCTCCCATTTGTTTCCATCAAGTAATTCTCATGCTCCTCCTCACTTGTTGCCTCTCATCAAAATCTGAAAAAGTGGGGATAACAATAACTACTTTGTGGGATTATTGAAAGATTCAGTGAAAACAAGTATTTGAAATTGCTTTAACAAATTGAAAAATGCTGTACAGTAATCCAAACCTCCGGTGGTTGCCTGAAGCTCTACATGTACTTTTTTTATTCTTATATATAATTTATAAACTAGATACAATAAGAGAATAACAGCAATAATTAATAATAAAATGGAATAATTATAATACATTGTAATAAATTGCATAAATGTAATCTTTTGCTCTATCTCAAAATATCTTACTATACTGATATATATATATATTTTTTTTTTCTTTGTTTTATCAGGCAGGGTCTCACTCTATCTCAGGTAGGCCTAGAACTCACTCTGTAGCCACAGGCTGGCCTCAAATTCACAGGGATCCTCCTACCTGCAGTTGATGGTAGGCGAGACTGGAAAGTAAAGCCCTGGATAAGGGAGACTCCTGTATGTTCAGACGGACATCTTATGTACATGACATCCTTGTCTAATGTCCAAGGTTCCCTCCACATCTGGCCTAACTTGATAGGCTGCCTCCATACTTCTGTTCTTAGTCTCCCAACCAAACAGGCCAAAGTGTTGGCCTGGGTTGTACCTATTCCTTGAGAGTTCTATTGCCTGGCTATTGGTCAAGTTCTGTCCATTCCCTTCCTGTTTCATAAACTTTGGGTTAATCCTTGAATGGGTGAACTCATTTGCCTCAAGAAAGGCATGAACTGGAGATGCATGGCTTAGCCTGGGAGCCCAGGCTGGGGACCAGTGAGGTGAGGTGAGGTAGAGTCCCGAGTGGGAGAGATGAACTCTGAGCCAACCAGAGGAGTTCACATAAGCAGGAGACAGCCATGGGACATAGGCTTGCTATGTCACGTCTAGCTGAGCTTCCCCAGAGACAGAACCTTAAAACCCCTACTCCTAGCCAGGCCTGGTGGTGCAAGCCTGTGATTTCAGCTACTCTAAGGATGAGGCGGAGGCTGAAGATTACAAGTTAAAGGCCTGTGTAGCTTGGGTTCAATACCAGCATGATAACGTAGTTTTCTATTTATGTCTCAAAATAAAAAGTTAAAAAAAAAGGCGGGAATCTAGCTCGGTGGTGAATCAGACTTGGGGTGATCTTCTGTACTGACAACTAAAGATAAGAACAAACAAACAGAATCCCTCAGTCTGAGCTCCAGTCCTAAGGAAGCCTTGCCCAGAACTCAAATGCCTCAGTTTCCCTGTCTCAGAACTCTGATGATTGTTTCCTGTGGATTTTTCAGGAGATCAGACATGTAACCAATTTCAACTTGTGCATCTCTTTTGTTAAGAAGATGTGGTTACCCAGGCCAGCCTCAAACTCTTGGGTTCAAGTAGTCTTCCTGCCGTAGTTTTCCTGGTAGCCAGGACTACAGATGTGCAGCACTGATAGCTTTGAGAAAATGCCTTATTGCTACTTTTTATTATTTGATTTCTGTAGTACTGAGGATCAAACCCAGGGCCCACACATACTAGGCAAGCTCTCTACCACTGGTCTATCCCACCAGCTCTTAACCATGTTTTTTAAACTCATAGACCTTCCCTCTTTCCACTTATAACCAGGTCAAGAGAAGTTTTCTATCCAAAGACTTGTTATCTTAGTCCTCCTAATTTCTGTACCATTCTTCCTCACTCTTCCTGAAGGGCAGACAGACATCCAGCATGGCACATCTCTTCTGGCCTGTCTGGATCAGGCTAACTCTTAATGCCTCATAGACAATGAAAGAAGGCCTCCATCTGGAATGAGGACTTTAGTGTTCTCTGGAGTTGCTGAGCCATAACTAAAAGATCTGGGGCTAGGAGTTAGCTGAGTGGCAGGACACTTGGCTAGCATGTGCAAAGCCCTGGGTTTCATCCCCTGAAACTAACACACACACACACACACACACACACACACACACACACACACACACACACACACACAGAAAAACAAACATATACTTTTTCCCATTTGATAGTAAGAAGTTACTAGAGAAAGTAAGAATTCATACAACTCAGTGAAGTAGTGATATTAAAACTGAGCTGCTATGGAGAGAGAATAGTAACTGTTCTGATGGGTGGGGGGG
>PVHP010000275.1:0-22215 GCA_004024765.1 Zapus hudsonius
AGGATGTCCTGGTATTCAGATTGTAAATTTATATCACCATGCCTTAAAGTATGAACATGAAAACTTCAATTTATTAATGTTAATCTGTTCGTGATAATGGAGTGCTCAACCAAGTTAGCTATGTTCCTTTGTCTGTCAGTCTTCAACTATTGAAAACAAAACAAAAAAACTAAATACTAAGACTGAAGTTTGCTCATCATTTACTGTTCTGTTGTAAGGTTATTATATCTGAAGCACTATAACTTTGAGATGGTTTTAATTTGTTCATGCCAATTTAGTCAAGTGGCTGTCACTAAAGTTGTCATCTAAGTCTCATAAAAATAATTTATTAATTATAATTTGTTTTTTAAAAAACCGAGGAAACTCCCATGTCCTAAGAACACCTGCTAAGTACAAATAATGTTGATATAATTTGTATGAGCTTCAGATATTCTAACATGCATATTACTTTATGTTGTTATAAAAATGATTCAAAGTTTAAAGGTGTTTGCTTACAAAATTGCTTTATGCCTGTCAAAATGTCTATAATATATATTAAAGTCAGGCTGATTTCAACAAAGGTGAGAGTTTATTTTATTTTTAAACTGTGCGTAATCAAACAATCCCTGTCAGAATTTACTTATTAAAGAAAAATGATCTTAAGCTATGTTGTTCTTTTTCCAGCTTTACAAAGCTGAACGGTATCTATATAAACATTTAGACTAGCCAGAGATGTTTTCAAAGAGACATACCAATATTTTATACTGATTTTTTCTGATATGTAATTTCTGGGTCAAATTAATTGATTTAAAGTTATTTATAAAGTATTGTTTTAGGGCTACTAACATGCTCTTCCTGTACTTATAACTGATGGACCCTTAAAATATGTCTGCTTCCTATACTGTCATCTGACAACTAAGCTTAAATGCTGATCAGAATGATTTTAACCTTTGTGTTATTCTCTAACCAATCTGCTTTACTAACCCGAGATATGGTCTGTGTTCCTTAACTAGGTCTGTTTGACTAATCAGATATGCACAATCTCTCTGACTGATTAATAATCATAGGTAAAGACCAAAGCCAATTGGAAATATCGGAGTTAAAAGGATGACCAATATTTTGGTTCCTGCTCCTAGGTCACAGACCGCAGGAGTTGATGGGATACTTCTAGCCTCTGGTAAGTTCCCTATTCTTTTGGCAAAGAAGAACATTTGAGACCCAGAGGTAAACTCTAGGTCAGTGTATCTGGAACAGGAGAGTCACATTAGAGGAAACGAGTCCTCTAGGCTTCCCAAGAGAGGGAAGGGCCACATGGTTAGCATGGCCTTGACTTATCCTAGCAGATGACACAGTGTTGAGAGTCATAGAGCTCCTCACTAGTCCTTAAGAGTCTCTCCTATAGAACCATTACTGACCTCCGAAAAAGTACAATACATTGTTAGTTTTGACTGCCTACATGTTCTAAAACACTCAGTAAGAGTGTATTATGATATCAACAAAGATTCAAACTCATAAACTTTCTTGTCTGATACTGGTTTACAGTACTAAGCTCTTATATTAGCCATGCTCTCTTCTGCTTCTGCCAAGCCCTGATTACTTAACTACTGTTTGCCTTTAAGTCTTAAATAGATAAAGCCCTACCAAGAAAAAAGTATATCTTAAAAGACAATTCTGGAGCCAGCCCTAAAATATAAAGACAGTTTGGAACTCTGACTGTGCGTGCTTGTTGAGAATGATAAAGTAGGTACATTACACCAGAGTCAAAAAGACAGCATCTTCAGCTAATTGTAACAGCCAACACATCACCAGGAATCTAAAGGCTCCCCTCAAATTCAAGCTCTGGGGGATACCTGACCCTGAAGAGGAGACTTCAGCCTGGCTCAAGACTAACTAGTCTACCATAGCAGAAGCCTGAGGAGTTCCATGTGGGATACCAGGAAAAATGGACATTATGTTCCCCGGTCTTACTGATGTTTACAATGTCTGGTTAAATTATCTGCTTTTTAGAACACTGTGTCCTGTTAAGCTCTATAGGTCAGCATTAGATGCTTGGTCTTTTTGTTTGGTCCACACATTTCTATTACAAAAAGTCCAAATGCTTCTCCAGGGTACTATTAGGGTTCTGCTCACTGGTACAGCTGGCCCCTGCCATTTGTGGTGGGCCCTTAACTCAAAATTCAGTATTTACCCCTTAATTATCAACAGAGCTACACATGAGTCTAAGATTTGACTCAGGTACTAAAATCAGGGGGGAATGAGACAGGTTGACCATTTTATAAGGCTCATTGCTGATATAAACATGAAAATAAAATATGGTTTAGGATTTGGGAAAAATAAATACAAGGACATAAAGAAATGGGTATACTTGTGATCAGTCATGCTGATCCAGAAGAAACTGCTAATTATCGGCTCTCTTATTGTGCCTTGCCAGGAACTGCTTACCTGTTAGAGAATGTTCCACTAGAAGTGAAATAGACCACTCTGACTTAACTATAATATTAAAAAATTAGGAAATATGACACTTTGTTCTAACTCATGTTTTATTTTAACTTTTTGCCTGATATTGCTCCTTATATTTCTTCTAGTAGACCCCTGTGCCATGAAAGCTTTACTTAATAAATGTATTTCTATAAAACTAATGGTGATACAATTACAAATGAATCAAAGATTTGATTCATATGATTGAAACCAGTGGGGAATGAAATTGTTAAACCAAACATTGTTCTCCAAGTAAGGAAAACAATTTGTCTGTACCAGACCATGACCAGGTCCTGACTATCTTATTATGCTAAATTTACTATAAGTTTCAAAAACTGGTTCTTACACCAGAGATAATTGTTCCCGAGAACTAAAAAATATTTTCAAAATAGGTTGGGTGCTGACTGGTAAATAACTAACTGCTTTTTCCGCTTCTGCACACAAGCTTGTTCTTTCCATGCAGTAAAGGACATGTTTTTTTTTTTTTTTTTTCTTTATAAGCCCAGAGCTACGAGAACTGTCTGCTGTCTCTCTCCTGAGTTGAGTCAGCCCCGGCCAATCATCTGAATAAAGTTTCCTTTTCACTCTCCAGACCTTTCAGTGTCTGTTTGATTCTGGGTCTGGGGTTGTGCTCCATTTCAAATGTTTCAAAAAAAAAAAAAAAAAAAAAAAACTCCCATGCTCTGGCTACAATAATCTCCCAGAAACAAATCTCTGAATTTGTCTCCCCTATTTAAAACCATTCTTGAATTTTCCACTGCATTTTCTATAAACTTCAATTACTAAATGTGGCAGACAGAAATTTGTATGACTTGGCTCTTAATCATATGTTTTTGCTAAGCATCACTTGTTACTCATATGTTAATCATATTAAATGATTGGCAGCGATATATATAGCTTGTAACTTGTTTCACAATGAGCTTTCACACAGGTTTGCGTACCTGGAATGGCCTCCCTACAACTCTATCACTATTCCTGGTACTTATTCCTGCTCTGAATCTATTAACTGGCCTTGTACAACCTTTCAACTGCTTTGTTGTTGTTCTTATTTTTTTATAGCTTCTTTAGGTGTCCTGCTTTTCTATGTCTATCATGTCTTCTGTGAAGGCATTCAGGTGCATGTATAATACACATTTAATTGTTCACTCGTTGGTTTCAGCAAAGTTAAGAGCTTCTTGAATCCTGTAGTTGCTTCCCTTTTTCATCATTGTGTCCTGCACGTAAGAACAATGCTTGACACAATACAGTCATTTAGTGACCACTCTGCTATAACTATATGTTGAGAATAAAATTCCAGAATAAGAATAAAAGTAATTTGAGGAGTATTCATATCACTTTGTCAAATAAAGCTCTTTTAAAATGATACTCATTCCTTTCTTGACCTAATTTGTTTATGATGAAGCTTAAACTTGTCCCTGCAAGCATCATAAATTGCATTAATATGGGGCTGGAGAGTTGGCTCAGCGGTTAAGGCACTTGCCTCCAGTGCCTAAGGCCCAGGGGTTCAGTTCCCCAGGACACACATAAGCCAGACCCACAAGGTGGTGGCCCTGGTTCTCTCTCTCTCTCTCTCTCTCTCTCTCTCTCTCTCTCTCTCTCTCTCTCTCTTTCTCTCTCTCTCCTTGAAAATGAATAAATAAAATATTTTTTGAAAATTGTATTAATATGTTTGAAATTATAAGTTATATCTTGATTTCACTGAGACTAGATATATTATCAAAAATTCTTCAAGTATAACTCAATTCCAAATATATTTTAAAAACTATGCATAAAGAATTCATGGCAGCATTTTAAAAATATGTCAAGCTTGATAAGCGCCTGCTCCAGGGAACTTATCATATCTTATCAAGAAAAATAAACATTTAATGAGACAGCAGCACCTCAAGCAAGTGTGAACATGCTCTGAGAAGGCTTTGATTGAACAAGGTATTTAAATTAGATTTCACACTCTTGCTCTCAAATTCATCAGCCCCAACAGGAAGCAGAGCTGAATAAAAGTCATTGGCAATACTATAGACAAGATGATTCATATTTATGAGTATAGATAAGATCGTTTAAAGTTTATAGAGATATGGGGCATCTTAAAATCCATTTAAGTAACAAGTTTGCTCTGCTTTATTAATTTTATAGATGTTGACTTGTTTCTAAGAAAAGCAATAATCTGATGAGGTATAACATGATGTAAACAGTATTGTGGATTCAAATATTCTTGGGAAAGAGCCAGAGAAGATAATTATCTTCAAACTCTCTAGTATGGGTTCCAGTTATATTTTTGTCTATGGAAAGGAACATCTGCCAGGTTGTATGAAAATGACTGCCACACACTAATAGCTACCTTAAACAAATCGAAACAGAAAAGTCTTAAGTATCATCTTCGATCTTCTGTCTCACTCTGTTTCCTTTATTAGATCCTGTGGAAATTTTAGCCACTTGAAACAGTTCCCTACTTCCTCCCTCCTGCTTTCTGTGAGCTCCTCAGGGTTTTCTTTTAAGCACTGCTGTTTACCTGTGCCCTTCATGGCTCCAAATCTAGTAGCTGCTTGTCTGAGGGTGACAGTTAACTCCTTCAGGCAAGTTCCATGGACCCTCTCCCCTTGAGTGGGAGGTGTTTCTAGCTAGAGTTCAAACCTAGGTGCTAAAACTGATTGGTCAGGTGTGGACCAACCAGCTGTTTCTCTGACTTACCTGTCTGAGGTTTGAAAAAGTCACTGAAACAAAGTCCAGTCTCTTATTCCTGCACATGGCATTTTAGGAGAAGGACTTACAGGCTTTAATTAGGCTAGGGTGAGAGAAGGCTCCAGATTTTTCCCACACAAACCTTTTGCCTCATGATGGGAGCCCTCTGTTATCTTTCCTTCTTCTGCCTGTTTGGCTGAACATCATAGATTTTGTTAAACCCTCTCCCACATGTTCTCTCCACACTGGTGGCTGGAGATCTCTGTAACTTCCCATTCTCCTTTGAATAAAGTCTGCCACTATACCTTATCCTCTGGTGGTCTATAATTTTAATTCTTTAACTTTATAGACAAGAATTTGAGTACTCCTTAAGTTCTGAGGTGCATTGGAATTTTGCTGGATATTTTCTAAGTTCTAATTCCCAGGTCCTCTAATGCATGAGCAGCATTTGTCTCCGCTGATCACAACTTCCTCTTTCAAACTCTTACCTTGAAATTCAGAATGCAGGCTCTCCATGTTTGTCTCTTCTGGCTTTTTTCCTTGATTGCTTTGGCCACTTTCTGACTAATTATTACAGCACTCTAAGCCGTATGTGCTGAGTACTCTGCAATCTTATTGTTACCCTTGATTTATCCTTTGAATGTCAGTCTCCTACATATACATTTGTCATTCCCATGTAATTTTATTAAAGACATAACCCAAAGTTACTTCAAAAAATATTACTGCTATTTCTACACTTTCCTCCAAACACACGCCCCGTCTTCCAAAGTCACCAATCCATTGATCTGCAATGAATCTAATGATCTGCCTCAAAGAATACCAGGATTTTTATATTATTCTGCCCTTGGTGGCCCATCAAGCAGTCTCTGAAAGTTGGACCCCAGCTGCAGTATAGAAACAATAAAGCTTCCGGTCTGTCATGAGCACACTCTTCAGGAGAAATTAGACAGTTTGCTTTCTCTTAATAGCAGGAGGCGTTATGATTTTGTTTGTATTTTCTGGCTGTTCTTTGCAAAGCAAGAAACGTTAGTGGGAATATGGAAAAACCACACCATTAAATAACTTTAGGGATGAAGAGATAGGTCAGTGGTTAAAGGCCCTGGCTTGCAAAGCCTAACACACTGCTTCTACTTCTTCCCCTCCTGCTCTCTGAGAGTCCATTGCAGGCATCTCCAACTCCAGCTCAATGCAGACTGACTGAGTGGAAACTCAGAGAGGAGAAGAGTTCTGATATCTCCCAAAGAACTGGGTTTTGTCTTCCCTTGATCAAAGCACTGGTGCAGCATACTTAAGAATGTAGAGCATAAGGAAGTTTGAATTAGTTTGGATCAGTGGATACTTACCACAGTCCCTTCTGCAGACTCAACGTGGAGTCAGTGAGGGAAAACTGCAAACTCTTGGGTTCATCCTAGGAACTGTCTTGTACGTCTCAGAGAGCTGATGAGAACTGACACATTCTAAATGCCTGGGGACCAAGAGAATGGAGATGGATTCTTAAAAGGCCATTTAAAAAAAAACAGAGTGAGGCACCTGTTTTCAGGGTGATGGATACAATAAATGAATTTAAGTGACCGGGAGCAGTTATACAGGACAGTTTGTCAAGCAGAAGAAAGTATAAGTGAACTTGAAGATATGTCACTTTCATTTGAAAGTAGCCAATAAAATGAGTAATCCCAGCACATGTGTGTTTAAGCGTGCACACACGCACACGCACACAGCCAAAATAGAAAAGAAAAAAAAAACATACTATCAAGTTATCAGAGTAGGTTTCCCTGATCTCCATCATCTTAGAAGACCATCCTGACACTCACCGGAGTCTCCACTCTGGCAGATGTGAAGAATAATCAGGAAAGTGACTGTATGTCCAAGAAGAAAATGGTTCCGGACTTCTACGTTGACAGCCTAGCCTACCTTTTGCCTGCCCTTCAAGGTTAAAGATCCAGTGTCTTTAATCTCTGGAATAAAGGAAAGAAATTGAAAAACAATAAAACAAAAATAAACACTACTGCACAGAAAGGACTGCTGGGTGATCGCTCTAAAATGTCTGCAGATGTCTAAGAACTCAGAAGAGAGATGGGGCTGCCAGGATCAGCCTCAAGCAGCCCCTTTGGCCTGGTCTACTGAGGACCTCAGCAGCCTTTTGCACAGATTCTCTGCAACCATCATAGCAGAGCTTCCCCTTTAGTGATCTCTTTAGGGACCCAGCAGATTGCTCTGAAGAGTCCAGCAGCAGGGCTCAGTCATCACTAGAGTGGACTAGAGAGAGAGAGAGGCTTTGGCATCCCTTGATCCCTGTGCTCATACTGTACCCTAGAGCCATAGCTGCTCCTTGTAAGTCTGTACCTCTGGCCCTGCTCCAAGCCTGCACTTCCTCCAGCAGCCACTGCAAAGCTGAGAACAAGCCTGCAGCAGGGGAGCTGGAGTCACTGTCCCTCCACATATACCCGTGCTCTGAATCTCAGTGCATGAATGTTCTACCCATGTCTGTACCATACACCCAGAGACACATCTGCAGGAGGCACATCCGTGCTCAGACCCCGAGTCATTCCTGAGCATTGGATCTGGGTTCTTTTGAGCACTCCATGACTGCCCATATCTAGAAGGCGAAAGTCACAACCATAGTGGGAACACATGTGTCCCAGACCCTGTAGTATCTACACCCTTACAGCTGGATCCCCACCTATACATATATTTAATATCGGCCATTCATTGAGGTGAAATTGATTTCAGCAATGTGAAAGAGTGTGCTTTTGAAAGAAAAAGGAGTGAAAGAAGCAGAGAGGAATAGAGAGAAAAACCAAGTCAATCTGTGGTCTCAGCTAGAGACTAGCTTCGACTTGACCCAGCTGAAAGTAGAGTGGGAGAGGAGAGAAAATTCAATATGATAAATCCTACTAAACTAATGTCAATCTATTGTCCAGTAGATGTAGTTTAATGGAAGAATGTTTAAGCCTGCATCCCTAAGGTCCTGGAGAAAAGCCCAGTGATCAGTGGACCCAACTGAGGCTCACAGTTTTCAGGGTGAGACCAACACATGATCTGTTCATACAACAGTTTCTTCTTTCGCTGCACCCTGAGCACTGAGAGAAGTCTGTGCTTAGTAACAAGTTTCCACATTCCTGATCCTTTTTTTGTTCATGAGAGAAGTATACACTGGTTATTCTGAGGAGATCACTCTCCACCCCTAGGCTAAGCGTAGTCTTTCTCACTCGAACTACTCTATGATGAATACCTTAATTTAACTTTTGCTCAGGTTTTAAATCTCCACAGCAGCTCACTTGCTATCAATTGGCTATCAGTTATTTCCTTTGAAACTCAAGCTTGACACAAGTCTTGCTTGTTGGGTAACATAGTCAAACCTTGTCTGCTCTTTTTTTTTCTTCATCCATTTTAATTGCTTTAGCACTTTACAATTCTTATTTACATGCTGGTCTAAGCCATTCAGGACAATATGGAGCCTCCCCTACTATGTAAAGAGCATGTATCACCACAACACTCAGCATAGCCATGAAAACCTCATACCTGCCCTTAGGTCGCTGCAGAATCTACTTCTGTCAAAATTCTCCCATGAATACAGTCCTATCCAGCCCAGTGAACTGGGCATTTAACACTGCTTTTTGCATGCATGGCTACCTAAGTAATACTTGTCCTTACTCTACTGTCCTGATTGGTCCTCTTTGATTATTGGAGTTCTCAACTATTGGACACCAAGTGTCTAATGGCTTGTATGAACCAGTCCATCAGGGGCTGACTTTTCTCCTATTGCTGGCATCCTTTATCTTTATAAAGCATATTATTTAATTTCTCTGCTTCCGTGTCACTCAAACTGATCCCCTTTCCCTGGGTCCCACAGATCCTTTTTCCTTCCTTCCTTCCTTCCTTCCTTCCTTCCTTCCTTCCTTCCTTTGTTTCTTTTCTTCTTTCTTTCTTTTTTCTTATTATTAATATAATAATTTAAATACTTTGTTGTATGAACAAATCATGCATTGGTCCTACCCTAGACATAAGAAATTTGAAGCTAGTATTTCCATATAATCTTCATTTTATTCCATTTCCTGGCCATTTCAGAGACTAATACAGAGGACAGCATCCAAATGTCCTTTTCTCCTTATAATCCGTCCCTTAAATGAGCATGCTCCTTCTAGACAGAGAGCTCAGTCTCAGTTGCATGTGGACCATGTGACTGATGACACAGCCTGCTTACAATTCTGTCCTTATGTGCTGCTTTTGGGAATTGTTATGTATTCTCTAGTCCACGAGGTGTTTGGAGGTCATTCCATTCTTCTCTTGTCATGCAATTCGTGAAGGATGTGTGCCACTCTATACCACACAGAAGAAGATGGCCATGCAGGGATTCTCCCCACAGACACCAAGCCTTCAGATGGGGCAGCTCTTCTAGCATTTCTTCTCACCCACAGCAAGGGCAATGTAACTTCAACTGCTGGACAAATGCTTGCTAAGCTGTACTGTGTGGGGAAGGGCAACCATATCAAGTTTTCCCTTACAGATCAAATCATCAGCATCAGACTCCTTAGTTTTCCACATCCTGTCTCATCACCCACAACAGAGACATGCAACTGCTCTTTTCAAGCTCAGCTTTGGTGCATGTACCTCAATGCTTTAATTGTTCTATTTAAAAAATCTAGTTGTATGATTTTTAAGTAGATCTTACTGTCTTCTAGGCCAATTATCTATTTAGTTTGAACACTTTCAAAGTTCTTTCCACACTTTTTCCTCTTTTACATCTGTAAAATTTTAAATATCTTTATTATGAACAATAATATACATTGTATGAGCAAATCTTGTGATGGTGCCCCATTTTCCTCCTCTCTGTCCCCTACCCACAAGGGGTCCTTCCTTGGTGTGCATGCTGGATCTGTCCATAGGGTAGGGGATAATGAACTGCTTGCTCACAGCCTTCACAAAGTGATTGGGTGAGGATTATATGTTCCCTGCACATGCGGGGTGTACACAGTGGGAGCTGTGTGCTACCTTAATACCAGGAAACTCATCTTGTATGAGAAAAGCTGGAAAGCAGGGAAAAGCACCTTAGGACATAGGAAAGCCTTGGGGCAGATAAGGAAAATATCTTTGTATAACTCTTGGGTTTCTCTGTAAAGGTTACAGAGTAGATTCCAATAGAGCAAATGAAAACCTTAACTCTGGTCGCTTCCCAAGCTGTGGATAAATACCAAAAGCCAGGTTTGAAGATGTGACACCACACATTTGGCAAGAGCAAGTCAACTGTTTTAGTCTCAGATTCTTCACCTATGAAATATTCATGGTAACATTTGTCTGATTACATGGTTATGATTATTATAATTTATATATATATATGTATATATGTACACCTATATACATATATATGCATAGATACATATATATGCACACATATATAAATATATGCATATATTTTTCTTGGAATATAGAAAGCACTGTAATACTAATGAAAATTTTAAAGGAACACCCCCAGATCACTCAGGTATCACTTTATATATTTAGTCAATAAAATGAACCTGCTGAATGCCATAATTGTGCTGGTATACAAAGCACTCAGAACTTTCACCTAAGTTTACATGTCCGTGACATCACTTTCCTGTCCAATTCCCAAATGAGGATGAGTGTAGATAAAATTAAAACGAGGCAGGTAATAGGGAAGGGTGACACAAAGACAGAAATGGATGGTGTCAATTCTTTACCAATAGAAACTCTTTTATAGAATATAAAATTTGGAAGAATCTGAGTAGTTCCTAAACTTATTTTAATAGTTACTTTAACTATTGTATATATATATATATATATATATATATATATATATATATATACCTTGATATATACATATGTACCTTTATCTTTCGCAAATATATTGTTTAAATTTGTTTTAATATTTAAATAATAGCAAATAAAAAATATCTCCATGAATTATTACAAAATAAACCTGACTAACAAAACAACCTACTTGAAATTATCACTAATAAATTTAACATAAAATCTTTAAAAGGTTTGGACTTAAAGCTAAAAAATTACACTTTCAATTCCAAGTCTGGATCAATCCATAGGTAATCGCTTCTGTTATAGCCTTCAAGCTTCAATGTCCATTGATCTCTTATGTGAAGAGCATGAAACCCAGCAGACACACCAAATTGCCCTGGGAGAGGAGTAAGAGCACATTGAGCTAACTTTATGAGCTTTGCAAAAACACTTAACAGTTATATTCAGTGGTATCACTTACTTTTATTTTGCCATAAACTGAACACAGCATTTTCATACATATTTTTATCTCTGCCTATTATATATGGAAGTTATAACTCTCAACTAATTCATATAGGAATGCTGGTCTCTGTGACTTGCTTCCTTTAAACAAAATTAAAGTGGTTACAATGGAGGAGTCAAAGCCTGGGGAAGGCAATCAACAGCTCGTAAGGTCAAGTAAACCACTCAGTGCTGGGGAGCCCTTAACTGGAACTGGGGACTCAGGGAAAAATACACTGGAAAGCAAAATCTTGGGACCCCAAAGAGAAATGCACTTTACAAGTGATTCACAAAAAGGCTACTAACAATAGAATCTAGCCAATTCAGAAATGTGTATCTCAGTTAACCTATACTGATCTCACTCTCCGATGAAGATTCTGTTTGTATTTTTCAGAAGGCAGCGAGAGAGTTGTGGCTCCTCCAACCCTACCAATGAGCCTCAGGCCGATAGCTGACATCTGGCAAGAAATGAGCCACACCAGGCCTACCGTGGAGGATCCACATGGAACCCCACAGAAAGTGGTGGGATAAGCAAGAAACCCATAAACACAGCCAATCAGTCAACACAGGATAAGCCAGACAGACAGACACCAACAACTTTCAACACAACCTAAAGCAGAAGTACAGAGACCCCCTAAGACCTCAACAATAAAGCAGCCTTAATACTCACCCACCATGACTCAGGGAACTGAGCAGAAGAGGGGGTGGAAAGATTGTAAGAGCCATGGTGGGGAGAACATCCAGAGACATGGCCCCTCTCAGTAACAACATATAAAGGAGGGGTTGGAAATGGGTTGACTTCTAGGCTATCTATAATCCCCTACCCCATGGACTGACCCAGAGGAGGATACCCAGCTGATTTGGGACACAGAACAGGAGAATTGGGGAACTGGGGATACTAACTCATTATTTGCTCACTCAATGTATCTAATTATGGATAATAAAGGAAAAAAAAGTGGTTACAAGTGATATGATATGAGCCTGATGGCTGGAGACTACCTGACATGTATCCCCTGCACCCACATAAAAAGCCAGGCATCACCATACACATCTGTAACCCCAGTCCCTCATTAGACAAAGACTAGAGATTTGCGGGCGCTCACAGGCTGAAAAGATGGCAACTGTGCATTAAAACTCCCTCTCAAGGAAATAGGCAGATTAATACAAGGAGGACCCTGAAGTTCTTCTCTGACCTCTGGATGCATGTCCGTGCATCTGTACACACACATGCAATCACACGTATGTGGGCATGCCAAAAAATATGAAGAGAAGGATTCATAAGCTACTTTACACAACACAAGAGGCAATCAAAACATAGATATTTTCACAAATCTCAATAGCTATACTATCAACAGTTGCATGGGTTTAACGGTTATGAAGAGCCAAGCAACATTCATAAAGAAGTATATCATAATTAGATGTGTATACATACATCACTATTTGTTAATTACATACATGTACCTTTACAATTGCAGTCCTCTGTTACATTATAATAAACAGTCTCCATCAGGAGATGAACATTCAGAGCCTGTCATGGTTGCTGAGACAGTTTCAGGGTTAACAAGGACCCCCAAATTAGATTGCTTCTTCTTGGTTAAAACAGGAATTATCATTGGGCCTGGTGGGGAAGAACCTAGCTTTGTTCTTATTTCCTAAATCCTGACCACAGGAAATGAATAAGTGCTTCTGTTCTCTTCATCTCTTTTATTTGCACAGGAAGGAATGTAAAGGAATTAGCTTTATCCCAGAAAATTTACCCCAGACACCTGCTGTCAAGACTGGATTGGCTAGTCCAGCAGCCAGTCCAGGGGCTAATATAACAGACCCCAGCTAGCTATCAAGGTGGGATTCCCCATTTCCAGACACCCCCTCCCCCAAACTTCACCTCCTTGGGCAGGAGCTCTGCCTTTATTGCTTTTCTTAAATTCTATCTATAATCTAAATAAAATGTTTCTAAATCTTATTATCCTTTGGTCTGAGAAGGAGGCCACTGACTCAATGAGAGCTTTGTGTGATCATTGAGATTTCCTTGGGTCTTTGCTCCTTGATTATTGCTCACACAAGGCTCCAATGCTATCAAAGATACTGCAAAATTCCTATAGCATATATTGGTGCAATGCCCTGGAAAGGCAGGCAGTAAGTGAGCAGATTGGTGCTGTTTCTTTCCTGTTTTCTTCCTGCCTTCCTCTACTTGCAAGAAATATTGTTTGTTTGTTTTTTTAAATTCTCCCCTCTAATTCTCTATTAGGCAACTCTTTTCTGCTTGGGATACTGACACAATTAAAGCTAAGTAAATGGAAGGCTGAAAAATTTATATGGGAGACCAGAATAAGCCTTCATCTATTTCCCTTTCTGCCACTTGTAAAGCAATGTATACTTGCACTCTGTAAAACATTATGTGAGTTTGTCAGGATATATATTTTATGTTTGTGCTTTCTCAAACTTCATGCCTTTGTAAAAAGGTGGCCCCAAAGGCCAGTACTCGGGGAATTAATGCTTTTAAGGGGAGTGTACCTGTAAGCATTACACAAATTCTTGTGGGAACCCAAACCCAAACTGGAGTCTATGGAAAATACCAATTCCTCCTGGAGCTACTGTGCTGGATTTGTGCATGCAACCAGAGGCAGACAGGTGCTCTGCTGGCATGGAAGAATACTTTGCAGGGTGAACAGATCCCTTACGGCTGAGACTACTCTAAGTGACAAGCTGCAGCATGGTGAGAGCAGAGAAACCCCCACACCATAGCCAGACCCAGCAGGTGGGGTCAACATAACAAGGATGCCTCATCACACATGGCAGAAATAGGATCATAGGTGGGCAGGAGGCAGAAATAGGCTCATCTACTGGGTCCTAATGTCAGCCAGGCAGGTGCTAAAAGGATTTCTCACTGTTTACAGGTGTTCACTAGTAACTGTCTCTGATGATTGCTAGTTTGGTGTATGTTTTAGATAAAAGAAGATGTTTTAAAATAAAGTGTTTTATCTTCAATATTAAGTGTGATAAATTACGGTTTTCCTAATCCAGATATCCTGACAGAGTTTTATAAGGAATTTACCCTGTGTTCTATTATGCTTACATCTTACCTAGACTTAAAAAAGGAATTTAAAATGTTTTAAGAGAATAATAGAGGCTCAACTCACATGGATGTTGAGACCCTCCCTGTCTCATGTAGTTATTAGAAGCTATTTGGCTTCCTTGACATATAGGTCTCAGTATTTTTCCAGAGTTTATTTTATTTTATTTTATTTTATTTTATTTTTGCTAATAGTTGTTTAGTGAATAAAATTTGCTTAGTGACCACATGAATGCATGGTTGAAAGGGGCTCAGCCAGGGGTCCTGCAAAAACAGACTAAAATCAACCAGCAAAAGGCAGGTTAAACTAATCCAGATTGTGGGTATTAATGAAGAGTTCCAGGGTCATGAAGTCACTGAATCCATGGGCTCTACTCCCTCTAATGGTGGCTAATGAAGAGGTTCAAGGTGCAATTTACATCTTCAAGGAGCAACTAACTACAAGGCTGCCTCTCTCCTTTTGGCCACTCACAGAGAGAGAAAATGTCTATAGGGGATGTTCTAGAGAAGCAAAAGAGGTTTGAGAGACATTCCAGTATATACCTTTTATTTTCTAGATTTGAGTAGTTATATGTCTTCACCATAGACTTCCTGACTAGATCTAAATATTTCCTAGAAAGCATTTTATGTGCACACTTTCTTGTTTCAAAAAGAAAGGAAGAAAGAAAGAAAGAAAGAAAGAAAGAAAGAAAGAAAGAAAGAAAGAAAGAAAGAAAGAAAGAAAGAAAGAAAGAAGGAAAGAAGGAAGGAAGGAAGGAAGGAAGGAAGAAAGAAGAAAGAAAAGAAAAGAAAAGAAAAGAAAAGAAAAGAAAAGAAAAGAAAAGAAAAGAAAAGAAAAGAAAAGAAAAGAAAAGAAAAGAAAAGAAAAGAAAAGAAAAGAAAAGAAAAAAGACCACACAGCCTAGCAGTCTTGGCTGCCATGGGATCACATGCGCTGCCCTCTAGCTGAAGGAATGATACAGAGGTCCCCATGGACTAGTTGTTTTAACTAATTAAAAATGCCACAAAAGGATTTTAAATCAGGAACAATATATTGAAATTTTGACTCTCTTTTTCTCTTGTACTTTCTTCCTCACTGTATGTAAGTTGTGCTATAAATCTTGATATCCTGTTTAAATTCAGGGAAAGCTGGATTCTGAGACAGGTTGGCATCCTCCTGATTTTGGTTCCAAAGCTGGTTTGACCCATATGTTGCCAAAAACATACTCTTGACACGGCCTTGACCATCTGGCTCAATGAAAAGGGCAAGAATGACAAACATAATGAGCTTTGGGTCTATATATTTTCTTGCTTGTCTTTGTTTACTTAAAAGGCATCTCTCTATCAGGTCAATACAGTTCTTACATTTTTTTTTTATTAGAATACGTCCCTATAAAATAAGTGCATACCACTTATAATAATGAACAGATTTACTTAGGGGTTACAACAAGTTAGAACTTTAGTAATGTGTAAAAAGGTAATTTTAACTTGTTACATGATGTCATCAATGTAATTCATATTGAACTCTTTTTTTCTAGATTACTAGATTTGTTGATGTTATTACATTTCATTATGTTAGGGTTAAAATGCAATGCACTGATTTTTGGTTTGCTTATCATGGCAGTTATAAAACTGGCTTTAAATATCTAATCAAATTATGTTGCTATGTCAAGCTTTTAACTACTGAGAAAACTCAATATGATCAAGATTTATTTCTTTGTTGCTCATTTTTCTTTCTTTTAAAATTTTATTTTAAATATATCTAAGAATTCTCATTCTAGTAAGTGGTTACTGGGTTTATCATTTACGATTTATGAAAAAAATAAATTTAAGTGGCCTCATTCATTGAGAAATTCTCTCTCCAGAAGACAAGAAAGACTGTCCCATGTACTTAAAGCCTGTGTGCTTTCTCAATTTTTGAGGGGCTCCAGTGCTGTGGCAGAGGTGATGTCCACCCCTCTACTCATGCCATCATTTTCCCTGCCAGGATGGAGTCTCCCCTCAAGTCCATTGTAAGGTCCGGTCCCCCAAAGACAGACCACCAGAGACTCAAGTCAGAGCAAACACAAGGAATGTTTTATTTGAGCAGGTTCAAACCCGGTCTGTGGCCACACAGCAAGCTGAGAACCCCCGAGTGTAGGATCTCAAGCCTTTTTATAGACAGAAGTAAACAGTTTGTGCAGGCTATTTTTTCATTGGTACATTCATATGTTCATATTTTTGGAGCAGGCTTTTCAGTCCAGGGGTTATTTTTAGTCATCCTGCACAAGCATTTCACAGAAGCCAAGTAAGCGGTTACTTATTCTTATCCTCCTACATTCCTATGGTGCAGGCAGCTTACAGAAGTCAGATAAGCAGACAGTTATTCAATTCCACCCTCCTGTGCTCTATCTGGCAGCTGCACATCTGCTGATCTTCTCAAGATCTATGGCACAGCTACTTTTCTAAGTTTAAGTGAGCAGTTTAAATTAATCATTTTGCATTTAGCCATTATGCTCTATTTTTATCCTCACACCATAAGCCAAAATAAACCCATTCCTCCTCAAGACGCTTTTGTTTTGGGTTCTTTCTGCGCAGCAACTAGAAAGCTCACCACAACACTTGTTATGAATAGATGATGGAGTCTGATCTTGGATAACTTGCTGGCCAGCTAATGGGTGGATAGACTGTTTAAAACTTTAGACCAATAGATCTCTGATATGTTGTGGAGGGCTTCAGAGTGTCTTACAATGTCTTCATTTTTTCTAGAATGCAGCGCTCTGCCTTAGCTTTCATTTCCTGCTTGCATAGTCTCAAGTTCAGACTAGAGATATTAGTGACCTTTCCAATAGTTCATGGATATATATATATATATATATATATATTACCCTGCACATTCATCTCAGTTTTCAGATTCAAAACACTGTTCTGGAGTTTCAAAGTTTCCTATGCATAGCACATTTCCTGTTGTTTCCTCTTTAGTTATTGGGTCATTCTTCTGTATGCCTCAGTTGGTACTATCAGCTCCTCAGGCCTAAAAAGTGCTAAAAATCACCATTGATTTACTCTAATAAACTCCAGTTGGTTGGTGCTATTCCAAAGTTGTGAGCCTGGTCAAGAGAAATAGAGCACAGACTTTAAATCTGTCCTGATAGACAGGCCAGATGCTCCCAGACCTCTAGGGACTTTGTACCTGTTTAAGTATCTGTTGTAATAATTAAAAGACTATCAATTTGCATGTCTACTGTAAGGGAACAGAGGGAAAATCAGATCATTGGCCTATCTTCACCATGAACTAACTTTTTTTTCCTCACAACACTTTTGTCCATTAACCAGATTTGAATAATTTAAAGTTTTCTATGAAGATATTTTGATAATTTTGGCAGTGTCTCTTTGATTTATAGAGGATTGAATTATCAAAGATCGGTATTCTGATGTTATAAAAGTCCTTCTTGCATCTTAAATTATATCCTTCTAGAAAAAAGGAAACAAAAGAAGAAATGAGAAGCACGGAGTATTGGAAGAAAGGGAATCACTAAGAGGTCAAGGAAATGTGATTTTTGGTTTTACTTTAATTTTCTGCTTGGCATGATAATTTGAGAAAATATATAACCATATGCAATAAGAAACAGCAATTTATATAAAGCTGTTCTACAGTGCTGTTATAAAAACAGAAGCACATCCATCTTTTCTTCAGGCAGCCATTACAATGAAGGCCACAGTGTGCTCTGGAGGAACTCTGGAAGTACAGCTCCAGGCCCTCATCCCCCAGATTCTAGTTGTGCTGCCTTCTGAGGCCTCCCAGCTGAAAAAAAAAAAAAAAAAAAAAAAAAAACAAGATTTTATTTTTCCCTTAAAGACACTTTCTGTGTTGGAGATTTTGTGTTGTGGCAGACGACATGCAGACACAGCCGAATAGTATCTGCAGGGGATAAGATGGGGAAAGTAAGATAACAGATATTTCAAGAATTTAGTGGCATTTAAAACTTCTACTTTAATAGCAAATAAAGCCAAGAACTTAGTGGTATCTAAAAACTTCCAGCTTAATAACAAATAAAGCAAGAACCATTAGCAACCTGTAAAGAGAAAATATCCAGAGTCCAACCTGGAGTGATTGGTATGTTTGGAGAATAGCTGCTTTCAGTGGGAGAGACAAGAGCCACATTTAATACAGGGAGCCTCAGTAAAGCAGCACTGTACTCTAGCAACAGAAATACTAAAGAGAATTAAGAACATTGTACATTGCACATAGCAATAGCAGAGGAAGGAGAGACTTCTCCCAAACCCTCTTCACTTAAGACTCCACTGAAGCTTCAATGAATGTCATTTTTAAAATTACTCGGTTGAGTCAATAGCTTGGCATCTCCAGACTCTATGTCTATGAATCACACCTGAGAAACTCAAAGCAAGCTTCACAAGGCCCTACACTGAAACCTATCAGGAGAATGTCTGTAGACTGATAGGAAAGAAGGGAATTAGGAATGCTCAATAGTTATCAAGTTGGAACCCTGTGGGAGCCAGTCATTAGGGGAACATAGAAATTAAAGGCAGTGCCTACAGCATTGAGACTAGCTCCCAGGGCAGAGCCAGCATTTACTACTAGACTCCTGAAAAACTGCCCAAAGGTGACAATAGTGTCTATGAACTCTTCCATAAAGACAAATCACTGATGACAAGTTTCTGGGATTCTGTTTAGTGACTGGAAGAGCATTTGTGAACTTACCCATGAAGAAGCACCCATGGTGTAACCCGATGTAAGGCCCAATGTGTGAAGGACTGCATACTGAGCAAAGAGCCAATCACACAAAGGAACAGGCCAGTATCTAACAGGCTGAAGAAAATCTGAGAGTGTCAAGATGGAAAACAGGAAGAAAATAATATTCTACATTCAGGAAACTCGGGAGATTTATTCAGTCTCCCCCAACACAAGTCTAGCAGAAAGAAAAACAGTTCAACCCCACCACAATGAAGGTTCCTCTTGAATATTATAACATGTCCACTGAAAGTATCACATGTGTTTTTTAAAACAATCCAAACTAATACCAGATATGTAAGACCTAGGGCAAACACACATGAAATATGAAAAAGTAAGACAATATGAATCCTTTAGAAATTACTATTGTCATGGTGATAGATCTGATTTAGAAAAAAAATACCAGAGAAAGAATTCATAAAGAATGATTATTATATGTTCAACAAATAAGAGAGTACAAATTTCTCAATGAATTCCGAAAGAATACAAACTGCTAAAGAGAAAAAGAAAAGAATTTAATAGAGGATGTGAAAGCAGAGTTCAATAAAGACATATAAATATTGCAAAAATAAATTATGCAATAAAATTTTACTGTTGAATATAAAGCATAATATATAATGCTTTATATATTTATATTATAATAATATAAAGATTCACTAATAGACTGGATCAAAAAAAGGACAGAAAATCATGACTGGAAGATAAGGTAGAGAAATTAAAATAATCAAACAATGACAAAGATAAACTACTAAGAAAGCACATACACAATATTTGAGATTTATGGGACATTTTAAGATGGAAAAAATTTTAACTCATAATCATAGATGAAAAATTTCTTGTAAAAAGTATGGAAAATATTTTTATTAAATTATGACAAAAGAAATCCTAAATCTATTGTAAAAGATGCCCATCAGAAGAGGCATTTAGAATGATAAACACACAACATTAGAGTAGAAGCACCACATAGCTTAAACATTAGTATATAGAAGAGGGAAATAATATTAAAAGCTACAAGATAAAAATATAAAGTCATATATAAATAAAGGCCCAGTAGAATAATAGCAGATTTCTCAAAAAAAAAACTTTAAAAGATACAAAAGTATCAAATAACATATTTGAAGTTCTGAAAGCCAACTGTTAAAACAAATTACTATTCTAGGAAAATTAAATGTCATAATTGAAAGAAAAAGAAAAGAAAAGATACATAGTAGAACAGGCTAAAGAAATTCCTGAACACTACACTGTATAGAAGATACTTGGAGTAATTCTTTGGAGTGAAAAAAAGATAAGTCTAGTCATAAGTTGATGGACATCTAGGCTAATTCCATTTACTAGCTATGGTGAATAGAGCAGCAATGAACAGAGATGTAAAATTATCTGTGGTGTGTAGACCCCTTAGAGTACATGTCCAGGAGTGGTATAGGTGGATCATGCTAAATTTGTAGGTTTCTGAGAAACTGTCAAACTGATTTCTATAGTGGACACAGTGGCTACAGTGCCACCATCAGTGAATTAGATTTTGCCTTTCCCTGTATCTTCACCACTTTCTTTGTCATTTGTTTTCTTGATGATTATTGGTTATGGTAACTTCATAATGTCTCATTCAAACACCTGGGTTTGAGTTGGGATCATACCCCAATACTGTTGGTGTGAGATAGAATCTCAAAGTGGTTCTAATTTGCATTCCTCTGATGACTAAAGACATTAAAATCTTTGATAAAATATCTGCTTGCTAATTGTGATAGATTTTTCTCTTTAGAGAATTATATCAGTTCATTTCATTAACCCATTACGGACTTTTAATTTTGTTTGTGCTTAATTTTTGAAAATTTTATATATTCTTTTTAACATTTTTATTGGCTTAAAATTATATATATTAACACAGCCATATGCTCAGTATCATAGGTTATTAGATAAAGCCATGGAATCTATGATGACATTCCCTTTTATGCATTAGTTATTATCCCCCCATGACTCTTACATTCTTTTGACCCCCTCTTCCACAAATTTCCCTGAGTCATAGTGGGTGAATTAAAATATTCCATAGTTATTAGGTTTTTAAGAGTCTCTAAATTTGTGTTTTGGACAATTCTGGGCACTTGGTGCCTCTCTCCATTGCCCTTCCCTAGGTTATCTGCCTTGCTGTGGGAACAGATGTTTTGCTAGTCATCCCACTTCCTTATAGGTTGTGTTCAGGTTCTACATGGATCATCTCCTGCTTGGGTGTCCACCATCAAATAAGGTCCCTTTGGTGTTCAGTTGTCCTGGTTCTCATTGCTTTCTGAAAAATACAGAGTCTCCAGCAAAGAGCGAGATTATTGTTGGTCAATTGAGACAAAAATTGCTAGGTTGGTAAGCGTTTGGAGAGTGTAGCCTTTCTGAGGACCTATGAATGGTTAGTGAGGACTTCCCCAAGGAGATGGGGTTCTTGGTCCCCATTCAAGGTTGCCTTGGATCCCTGTACCAGTGAGGGGTTCCCTACCTCTGAGCAAATCTCATAGCCAATTAGCCAGCTGCTGATTACCCACCTAGGTTGGGCACCACTATTGCACTTCTTGACTTGCTTGTCTGTTATATATTCTTGATACTAATTCTCTAGTTAAAGTTTAGCTGGTAAATATTTTCTCCTGTACTGTAAGATTTATATTGACTTTGCAGAAACTTTGCACTTCCATGAAGTTCCATTTGTTGATTCCCAGGACTATTTCCTATGCTTTCAGAGTGCTATTTATGAAAGTTCTTACCTATATCTATGACATCCAGTGAATTCTCTTTTCCTCTGGTATATCCAGTATTTATGGCTTTAAATTAAGGTCTCTGACCCATTTTGAATTGATCTTTGTGCCAGATATGAGCTATACATTCATTTCAAGTAAGGAATTAATGAACAAAGAGAAGGAAAAGAATCAGACAAATCCAACACAGCAAGCTAGCAAAATCACAACAAAAACAGAGAGAAAAATAGAAGTGCTCATGGTGTAGTCAAGCAGATGATCATCTTACAAAGTCAGAAAAGAACCTTTTACTAATAACTCTGAATAAATAA